>JAWQFJ010001891.1:147308-177991 GCA_034096865.1 Theodoxus fluviatilis | reverse complement strand
CAGCCCCCTTGACCCTATCTCTCTCTTCTCTCTGCTCTTCTCTGGGACTCCTTCTCTCTCTCTCTTTTCCTCGCTCTCTCTCTTCTCTCTCTCAGCGACCGCCGTGTCTCGACCGCCGTGGCATCGTCGAGAACATAGTCTTCGAGAATTCGTGCGCAGTGATGCCACCGGACCCCTCGATGCGGGGACCGTTTCTCGTCTCCAGATCCAGAGCACATCGCAGCTGTCTCGGGGTGGTTTGACTCTGCTAACTCAACCAGCCCGAGCAAGCGGAAGTGCTACACGTGAACGTGCCATTCCACCCTTGTCTTCGGAAGCAAGCCATGGCGCTCAAGAGGAAGGCATAATTGGCGCTGATGACGAACAACTTTTCATGAACCTTTCGAATTTCCGCGAACGCGTACCAAAATGACTTGCAGGAGTTCTTTTGTCGAAGTAGGTAAAGTAAAGGTTAGTCTTGATCCCCCCCCCCCCCCCTCACCAACCACCACCCCCACCACGACTCTGTTTTGCTTTCGTTGAGGTAATTTACACATATTGTATAGGCGGTGGCCTTGCCTGCCTGCCCTCTCCTCTCCCTGCTGCCTGAACAATCCTCCTCTTGAACAATAAAACTTTTCGTTCGTTTTTATCTCCTTTCTCTTCTCTATCTCTCTCTCCTCTCTCTCTCTCCTCTCTCTCTCTATCTCTTCTCTCTCTCTCTGTATCTGGCCGGGTATGGCTTGCTGGAGAATTCATCTACTTCTAAAAAATGCAATCATGCTTTTATGCTAGAGTTATTCAGGAAGGATTCAAGACAGTTTATGTCGGCTGGACTGACCACCCCTGGAACCAGGCATAAGGCAACAATAATACCAGGCTCTCTCTTCTCTATGAACTAGGCCTGGGATCACACCTGGAATCCAGGTCCTAAGGCCTGGCTGCATGGCTGGTCCAGGGCTGCATGTCCCAATCTGTTTGTCCCAATGACCATTTTTAGGCTAGTCCAGTGGCTGGATGCCAGGGCTGGTATCAGGGGACGTGCCAGTCCTGTGGTCCAGCCCGTGGTGTGCATGTTGGGTTTGTATTCGAAGTCTTGCTGAAAACACCGCATGCATGCTGTAGAGAAACACGAACGAACAGTTAAGACAAAATGTGGATGCATAATTCAATCAATTAAAGATGAGTCAATGTAATCTCCTGCGAAATTATGTAACACAAGAGTCACGCTAAATGTACAATTGTGATATTCCTCGTGGATCGAAGTATCGAGGAGGAGGAGGAGGAGGAGGAGGAGGAGGAGGAGGAGGAGGAGGAGGAGGAGGAGGAGGGAGGAGGAGGAAGGAGGAGGGGGGAGGGAGGAGGGGCGGAAGGAGGAGGAGGAGGGAGGTGGAGGGAGGAGGAGGGAGGAGGAGGAGGAGGAGGAAGGAGGAGGAGGAGGAGGAGGAGGAGAGAGGAGGGAGGAGCGAGGAGGAGGGAGGGCGAGGAAGGAGAAGGAGGAGGAGGAGGAGGGGGAGGAGGAGGAGGAGGAGGAGGAGGAGGAGGAGGGAAGAAGAGGAGAAGGGAGGAGGAAGAGGAGGAGGAGGAGGGAGGAGGAGGAGGGAGAGGAGGAGGAAGAGGAGAGGAGGAAGGAGGAGCGGAGGAAGGAGGAGAGGAGGAAGGAGGAGAGGAGGGAGGAGGAGGGAGGTGGAGGAGGAGGAGGAGGGAAGGAAGGGGGAAGGAGGAGGAGGAGGAAGGCGGAGGAGAAGAGGAGGCAGGAGGAGAGGAGGAGGAGGAGGAGGAGGAGGAGGAGGAGGAGGAGGAGGAGGGAGAGGAGGAGGAGGAGGAGAAGATAGAGGAGGAGGAGAGCAAGATAGAGGAGGAGGAGGAGGAGGAGGAGGAGGAGGAGGAGAGGAGGGGTAGGAGGAGGGAGGCAAAAAAGGAAGAGGAGCAAAAGGAGGAGGAGAAGCAAAAGGAGGAGGAGGAGCAAAAGGAGGAGGAGGAGCAGGAGCAAAAGGAGGAGGAGGAGGGGGAGAGAAGGAGGAGGAGGAGGAGGAGGAGGAGGAGGAGGGAGAAGGAGGAGGAGTAGGGAGGAGGAGGAGAGGATGAGAGAGGAAGGAGGAGGAGGAGAGGAGGAGGGGAGGAGAGAGGAGGAGGAGGGAGGAGGAGGAGGAGGAGGAGGAGGAGGAGGAGGAGGAGCAAAAGGAGAAGGAGGAGGATGTCGTCGTAGTTGTAGTAGTAGTACTAGTAGTAATAGTAGTAGAAGTAGTAGCAGTAACAGCAGCAACAGTAGCAGTAGTAGTAGTAGTAGTAGTTGTAGTAGTTGTAGTAGTAGTAGTTGTAGCAGCAGTGGCGGTGGTGGTGGTGGTAGTTGTGGTGGTGGTGGTGGTGGCGGAGGAGGTGGTAGTAGTTGAAGTAGCAATAACTAGTAGAAATAGTAGTAGTATAGTAGTAGTAGTAGTAGTAGTAGTAGTAGTAGTAGTAGTAGTAGTAGTAGTAGTAGTAGGAGGAGGAGGAGGAGGAGGAGGAGGAGGAGGAATGAACGAACGCACGCACGCACGAACGAACGAAATATTTATTGTTCGGCCTCCGGCCCTTCACAAGGGTAATAAACAATACAACACAATCAAAATGTTGGTCATTTTTAGTAGTCTTACCACGGATCTATATTGATATAGATCAGTGGTCTTTCGTAGGTCGTTTCATTTGTCATCACATTGCATCACATTGCACTACACTGTACATCACTGCTCTACATTGCATTACAGTGCACTAAATAGCATTGCATTACACTACATGACATTACATTACTCACAAAACTGTCAAAAGTTCTCGCGGTCTCGTCTTTAGTGACTCTCTACGACGCAGGAAACCTCTGTACAAGTATCGACATACATTTCTGATTTCATTTTCTTTCTGGGATGACAATATCTCATTAAAAACTAATCGCTGGTCATGTTCGCATAAACTCCTGCATTATCTTCAGCCAGCACCTGATGCTTCTTATGGTGGCATTTATGAAAAGAGTGTACCGTCCCAAATCTCCATAAAGCATAACATTTGGTGTATCTACACCGACACTGAGAATTTTTTTCATTGCATATTTATGAACCGATTCAATGATAGTAGTAGTAGTAGTAGTTGTAGTAGTAGTATAGTAGTAGTAGTAGTAGTAGTAGTAGTAGTAGTAGTAGTAATAGTACCAGTAGTTGTAGTAGTAATAGTAGCAGTAGTAGTAGTAGTAATAACAGTAGTAGTAATAACAGTAGTAGTAGTAGTAGTAGTAGTAGTAGTAGTAGTAGTAGTAGTATTAGTAGGTGGTGGTGGTAGTAATGTTTATAAATGTACATTTCTTGTAGTGCTTATTTACAAAAGAAGAAGAAAAAGTATGCACAATGAAACTGTGATAAGGTGCACCTATCACCAAGTGTATTGTACATCTACTGTGTTCATCCTTCCATTGAAATATCCCTGGTTGTGTCTCTTCCCACCCCCCATCTTGTGTGTCCAGAGTCTCCACACTCCCTCCCCCCCCCCCCCGCCCGCCCCCCCCCCCCCCCCCCCCCCCCCCCCCCCCCCCCCCCCCCCCCCCCCCCCCCCCCCCCCCCCCCCCCCCCCCCCCCCCCCCCCCCCACCCCCACCCCCCCCACCCCCCCCCCAGCCCCCCCCCCCCCCCCCCCCCCCCCCCCCCCCCCCCCCCCCCCCCCCCCCCCCCCCCACCCCCCCCCCCCTCCCCCCCCCACCCACACCTCCCCCCCCCCCCCCCCCCCCCCCCCCCCCCCCCCCCCTGTTTGTGCCTGATCTGAGACCCATCCTCTGCTGTGGTCTGACAGTAAGTGCAGATGCCCTGTCACTGTCAATCACTTGTTATATTAGCGTGACCCGAGGCTAGTGAACCGTTCCCCCACTCTGGCATCCGAATTGTTACATTTTGACTATAATCTGATGTTAAGGGGGAACGGCACACTATAGCGATAGAGACAACTGCCACCACGGTCTTCGGTTGGACCAGACCATTAATTAATCATCAGGCGTCGGACCAGCCAAGAGCTCCTGTACCCACGGGATAATAAAGTTGCGGAAAGCAGCTACGACTTGTCTCATACCTGCGCCCTTCTATCATCAAGCTTCGAGCCCCATGCACAGCTCGAACCGGCCGGGTTTTCACCTACATTTCACAAAACGATCGAGTGCTTGCAGGTCACCTTCCTGCTCTTGCCTGTGAACGGAATTTTAATATATGTATTTTTAGTTACTGTTGGAAAATGACATTGGGGCATCTTGACACACGTGTAAATCAACTTTGGAAAGGACATATTTTTCATGTGACCGTACTGTTTTACAGTTACAACAATATACAATTATTCACGAAAGAACTTGGTGCGCAATTCCTTCATTTTAAAGTCGAGCTGAAAGAAGAAACGCCACGATTATTAGATAAGTCAATCGAGATCAATAAGGGCAAAATCATTGAGATTTATACATTTTGAGCAACTTATCAAGGACTTCGATACATCATATTTAGACCAAAGATCAAAAGCTGGCAAGCTGGATGGAACATTCGCATCCAGGGAGACAACTAGTGTCACACGTCTATTTTACTAAACGGACCGCAAGACCATAGTTGTCTCCCTGGGTGGTTAGTATAGTTCCCGGGACAATCTTGACAGAAGAAGAAAACATGCGTAGTTTGGAATAAACACTTAAACTGAAACAATATCAGATGAAAGGGCTATTCAGAAAATTATATTATTATATTCATAATTGTTAAAGTTTAATAAGTCAAGATGTTAAAAAAATTATCTTGACGTGATAAAAGTTTTGTCCGCATCTCTTGACAGTAAGGATTTATAAAATGTTGAATGATGGCGCCTATGATGATTGTTTATACTGGATACACTAGATAGAATCACGCTTCGTAAACTAATGGTTGAGGTTCCGCTGCTAGTCTCGATGTGCTAAGTAGTGCATCACCGCAAACAGACCGAGTAAGCATTTGCTCGTTTTATGCTCACTTGTCCGTAAAGTGCGAAACGTTGCGTCTTGTAATTTCTGTTGCTCACGTTGAGCAAAGTATGCAATAGTCACATAGTGGCTAGTGCAGGAATGCAAGTTCAGGAACGACGAATCTTTTGAAAATGTAGTTTTGAGGCACTAGCACGTTACGAGAAGAACATATCCCCACTTTTTTAATCTGCATATACTTATAGAAAATGTGAAACCTTAATTTGCGGGATGGGACACATTCTCAGATGATTCTGGGGGAGAGATTAGAAAAGGAAACAAGCAACGTCTCATTATGTG
The DNA here is from genome assembly GCA_034096865.1 of Theodoxus fluviatilis. Classification (NCBI taxonomy): domain Eukaryota; kingdom Metazoa; phylum Mollusca; class Gastropoda; order Cycloneritida; family Neritidae; genus Theodoxus; species Theodoxus fluviatilis. The sequence goes on along the minus strand of JAWQFJ010001891.1, from coordinate 172,729 downwards.
CCACAGAGACTACCTAGATAGTATATCTTGTAGTCTCTGTGACACATAATGGCAACGTTTAATCAATGGATGGTTTACATGATTTAAAATGACGATTTCCCACGAGCCTATCGTGTATGTTTACCGTCACAGTTTATTATCTGGTGAGAACCGTGCACTCTGAGATCATTTTCCCGTTTATTATTATTATTTTTCCCATCACAAGAATTCATTACTTAAGCTGGTGGAATACCTATGACAAATGAAACTTCTGTCCACAATCATTGCTTTCTATCCAGGGTGTTTTACCGCATTTTTTGGTGTTCCAGCCCTTTGCTCACGATTTTATTGAACGCACACTAGTGTTTCTCCATTTAAAAAACTAACAAAAAAATTAACTAGCTCATTTTGGTGTTAGCTTCTTTCAAATTCCATCTTGCACAAGTGTTAGGAAGTTAGTTTACTATTGTTTAAGAATGCTGCTTTTGGGAATATATCTTAGAATATCAAATGCAGAAGAAACTACAGTAAGAGACTAAGACTATGAAACATTTAAAACTATGGATGAACTAACATTATTGCACATGTACTTATTAAAGGGCCTGGTGCTGGAGAAATGATTTTTACATATATATTCTTTTCTCCCTGCTGCAGATTGAGTAAAGGGACAAAACTTTCAACTACACACCAAACATGACATCTCCACAGCAAGAGGGGAGTGAGGAATGTTTGGAAGTTGATATGCTTGACCTGGATTTCTCAAGTTCAGAAGTGGCTGCTCCAGCCCAGAGCCAGACAGGTTCCAATCAGGAGAACAGAGGCTTCCTAGACCAGGCAAAGAAGTATACAATGTATGGAGCAGATTCCACCAGGGCTGCATCTGCATCTGGCAGGGATGTGGCTGTCACTGATTCCCCAAGCATCCCTGTGGCTTCCCTCAAATCTCCTACTGACCTCTTACCCCTTAGGGATGAAATAAGCATGCCCCACGAGCCTGGGTCAGAGGCAGCTGGTGCAGCCACCCAGAGTTGGGGGCAGGGTCCCCATACCCAGAACAGGTCTGCAGATCTCACTCAGGATGATGTGATGCTCTCATTTGATGACCAGATGGTAGGTGGACTGCAATAAATAAATTTGTTGGGTGTGTTTTTTGTCCTTGATAATGCTGTGTTAGGGCTGAAGTTAACTCCTTGTGCATGTTGTGTTACAGCCTCTATTCATGTCTCGTCTCATTATTCAGGTTGTGTTGATGAATGTCAATGTTCCCTTGGAGGAGAGAGAGAGACAAAAAAGAATTGTGTTTTTGAAGTGCATATTGACAATGACTTGAATGAGGAGAGGTTTGCATCAATATGTTCAATACTTACTGTGATTGATGCATCGTTGAAACATTCTTTAACATACCTTTGATAACGCAACTGACTTCAAGCACTATCAGTTGATTTCATGGATAGAATATTTCATTGAGGAATACTTGTGTTTATTCATACTTACAAACAATTCAGAATGATCTGCCATTCATTTTCTGTTACTGCCTTTTCACTTTGGTTACACATTCATACAGGCTGCCTTTATTTTGTGGATAAGTGTAACTTAAACTGACTTTTGGATTTTTTTATCCCATTATTGTTCATGATATTTTCATACATATTGCTCACCTCTGGAAATACTAACTCTGCCCTACAGTTGGTGGGTGCTGGTGCAAGCACAGAGAAGTTGAGGGAAAAGTGGGAGGATGAAGGATCAAGGAAAGACACTGAAGAACCATTGACTGATGCCAGAACTCTGAATCAGAGTGAAGAGAATGAGGAAGGAAGGAATGAAAAAGACAAATTTGCTGCTGATCTGCCAGAGGAGGATGGGAAAGGAGAAGTTGCTGAAAAGTGTCACCTGGAGGAAAGTGAGAATCGTGAGGGAGTCAATGAAGAAGACAGAAAAGTCTTAGCTCTAGAAAATGAAAAAAGAGAAAGTAAAAGCAGAGCTGCTCCCCTGAATGATGAAGAAAAGAATGAAGCAATGAATGAGGGGGAAAATGCTGCTCATTTGGAATCAGAAGAGAGACAAGCAGAAAGTATGAAAGGAGATGCCAGGGACATTTCTCCAGTAGAGAAGGTGCAGGAAGAAGTAACAACAGAAGGAACAAGCACTGCTGATCCTATGAATGGAAAAGAAAGGAGTGAAGAAATAGAGGAGAAAGAGAATGATCTTGCTCCTATTGAAAAAGATGAGAAGAGACAAGGAGTCACAATTGAGGACTCGAACAACATTTCTCAAGGCAAGGAGAGGAGAGAGAAAGATACAACTGAAGGGGACAGCACTGCTGAACCTCTGAAAGAAGGAAAGAATGAAGCAGGAGAGGAAAAGGAAAGTGATTCTGTGTCTGCAGAACAAGAAGATATAAAAGGAGAAAATGAAGAGTGGAACTGGAAAGGAAAAGATGCTGTTGAAAATCTGGAAGACTGGCATGAAGAATTGAATGAAGAGAGGCATGGAGGCAGAACAGATGGAACAAACGATGATGAAAGTAAAGCTAAGTGCAAAGAAATAGAGGAAAGGAGTAAAGAAACATTGGTTGATGAGAGAGAGAGTCAAAATCCCCTTGCTGATGTAGTTAAATCTAGATCTCAGAATCCTGAGGAAGCCAGGGAAGATGCAGTGGTGCATGGGGGCCCTGAGGAGCAGCAAGACTCTGGTGGAAGCTATGGAAGGGACCACATGGATGATGAAGGCCCCACTTCAAGAGATGCCAATAACTTGGAACATTTGGAAGATGCCAGACATGAACCTGTACTGGGAAGCTTTCCTTCTGCCTCAGCAGCTGCTGAAGCTGATGATGTTAAGAAGGGTTCCAATGATGACGACAACAATGATGAAGAGAGGGATGATTCTAGCTCCTGTGGAGTCCAGGAGAATCGGGGGATGGAAAGACTCATTGAGATGCCTGCTACTGCTGCTGCTGCTGCTGCCTCACCAGATCAGAATTTCCCAGAACATCAAACCAATGAAGAAGTAGTCCAACCATCTGGGGTCTTTGCCGCTGCTGCTTTTGCTCATGATGATGATAATGATGATGATTATGATGATGATGATGATGATGATGATGATGATGATGATGATGATGATGATAAAGAGGATGTTAGAACTAAGATTGATTTGGGGAGTCTGCGAGTTCAGGGAAGAAGGCTGTATAACTATGAATCCACAGGTTTAGGTGAGGAAAGTACTCACGATACCAGTGTTCATGATAGGGAATCAGAGGAGAGTACTAGGAAGGAGGAGGAGTTGAATCCATGTGATACAAACAGTGTTGAGGAATCTTGCCCTTATGAAGTCCTGAAAGAACTAAAGAAAAAAGAGCTGGAAATAAACTCAGCCAAACCTTGTCCAGAGGCAGACACAGCTCGTCCAAACCTAGAGAGAAGTGAAGAGAAAGTGGAGACTGAAGCAAAGGCCACAGGTCATGGTAGTGACCCTTTCAGTTGCAGTTGTGACCAGGAGGAAGACCGGAGCATGGTGAAGCAGATGAAAGATGCACCAGCTGAGGATGAGGTAGAAGCAGCAGGGGCCACTGCAGAAGAAAATGTATGCGTTCCTGCAGTTGATGAATATTTCAGTGCAGGCATGCCACTATTTGAGAAAGAAAAGGAAAGCCATCATTTGAAAGAGAAAATATATGCTTCACCCCATGAGGATAGTCAAAAACACCCTCTGGGTGCTGAGGCTATTTCATCAGCAGAGGAGATGGAAGATAATGGAAACTTAATATACCCAACAAATATCACAGGTAATGATGAGAATCATCACGTTGCTGATTTTTGCACACTTGAGGAAGTAGAGGCAACCAGGAGAGTAGAGGACGAAACTGAGTCTAGCCTTCTCATTCAGAAGATTACTAATGATAATACTGGTAATGATGATGCAGTGGAAGATAATAAGTCATCAGATAGGAGCGAGTGGAAGGAAGAGGCATCAGCTGCAGAGACACTAATGCAGGATCCTAAAGATGAAGAAAGTGTAAAGCAAACAGAAATTGACAAGGATGATGGAGCAGAAGAGGACACAACATCCTTTGATGGGTTTGGTGCATTATCTCAACTCTTAGAAAAACTGGATGAAGAGGATGAGAGCAAAGTCAATCCCGAAGCTCCAGGTGGTCATGGTAGAAAGATTCTGCCAAGACACAATGTCTCTGCCATCAGAGGTTCTTTGAATAATGGTGTAGGAAGCAAGGAAGGGAAGGTGCCAGTGAAACTAGAAGAGTTCATTGACCACCCATCCATCCTGCCTGCAGGAGAGAAGGGAAATGAGAACAAAGGAGAGGCCAGTGAGTTTCCCTCTCCCACTTCAGCATTTGTCAGCGTTGCTGTAAGGTTCAGCATGCCCCAAATCATGGGACTGCTGGGGGAGAGGGACAGCAGGGCTATTGAGGAAACACCTGGAAAAGGAGGAAAAGTAATCTGTGAGGAATCTGTAGAAATGCCCACTCCAATTGGAGGGTCCAAAAGCAATCCCAATGCCTACATCAGTGGAATTATTTTCCCATGCTCTATGAAGCACTCTCCCATCAACATGAAAATGACAGCAGCAGAGAAAGAAGAGAGGGCTAATGCAGGAACTGCTAAGGGCATTGAAAATGCAGAAGAGAAAGAAGAGTTAACTGCAATGGAAGACAAGGATTATTCAGCTACATCAGTGCTCCAAAATGCCCCAACCCCACCTCCCAGTAGATGCAGCCAGTTCAAAGAACCTGGACAAGAGAAAGCAGACATCACACCTGAAAACCTGGAGAACCTGAATAAACTGCTCAGCCAAGCTGAGGACCAGCCACAGGAAAACTTAGCCATTTCAAGTAATTTGGGGAGGCAAGAAAAGATGCCTGGTCAAGCTAAAGATCTTCCACAAGAGGACGAAACAGCCTCTGCTTGTTTGGAAAGCCAAGAAAAACCACCAACTTTTCATGCTGATGATCTTTTAAAAGAGGAAGGACCTGTCTCCTTTTGTCTGGAAAGCCAAGAAAAACCAGTGAGTGAGGAAACTTATGGCTCTCTACAAGAGGTAGCAGCAGACCCAAGTGACATGGAGGACCAAGAGATGGCCCCTAGTCAAGCATATGATCTTCCAGAGGAAGATGCAAGAGCCCCTAGTGACTTGGAGGGTGTAAAAAAAGGAACAGGTGAAGCTGATAATGTTCCTCAGGAAGAGGGAACCTTCTCGCATGACTTGGAAAGCCAAAAGACTGAAGGTCTCCCAGATGAAGTCAAAGTTGCCATGCAAACAGAGAAACAATCTGAAGAACTAGGGAGCCAGGTCAGAGCACGAGAACAGAAAGGAAATGTCACAGACGAAGAGAAAGTTGCTGGTAATTTGGAGTACCAAGAGCATCTGGTGGAACAGACTGAAGATTTCCCACAGGAAGTTAAAGTCTTGAATGAAGGGGACATCCAGGAGGAGCCAGTAAGGGTGTCTGAATATTTTCATGGGGAAGTAGCAAATACACTTGATCAGGCGGATATAGAAAATTATTCATTGTCACAGCCTGGACATTTTCTGCTGGAAAGGAAACTCTCTGATGAACCAGAAAGCCAGGACAAACCACAAATACAGCTGGAAAGCCTTCAGCAAGAGGATGAAATATCCATTGACTTGGAGAATCCAAAATCTCCTCAGAAAGAGACTGAAGATATCTCAGAAGAAGTCAGAAGCTCCAATGAAATGGAGACCCCGGAAGAGACAATCTGGGTGACAGAAAAACTTTGTATTGAAGTAGCAGGTGATATGAAGATGGAGAAGGATCTGTCAACCCAGTCTGGAAATCCTCTGCCAGGCAGAAAAATATTTGATGACTTGGAGAGCCAGGTCAAGCCACTGGAAAAGACTGAGAGGAAAGTCGCTGATAATTTGGAGAGCCAGAAGGACCTGGTCGAACAGATTGCATGTCTTTCACGAGAAGATCCCAGTGAAACAAGGAGCCAGGAGGAGTTGTTTTGGATGACTGAAGTAATGTGTACAGGAATAGCATATGCTTCTCACAAACCAGAGGTAGAGAGCAATCCCCTGCCATCATCTGAAAATCTTCTTTCAGAAAGGAAGTTATGTTATGAATTGGAGAAAAGCAACACCAAGCCACTGGAAAAGACTGCAGGTGTAACAGAAGAGGAGAAAGTTGCTGATAATGTGGAGGGCCAAAAGCCTTCCCTGGAAAAAGATGAAGATCTTGCAAAAATGGCTCAAGTCTTCAGTGAAATTGATGACCCCATTTGGATGGATGAACTTCTTGCTGCAGAGAGCTCAAGTGGCTCTGACCAATCAAAGACCGGAAAAGATCCATCATTGTGGGATGGTAACCTTCACCCAGAAGGGAAACGCTCCAATGAACCTGAAAGCGCAGCCAACCCTCAAGAAGAGAGTGAAGAGAAAATGAAACCATCTAGTGACTTGGGGAGCAAAATGAATTTACTTGAGCAGACATCTGAACACTCTACACCAATGAAAATCTCCAGCTCTGATGGTTTGGCTCAGACAGGAACTCTTTCACATGAGAGAGTGAAACCTTCCAGAAGACCTGAGTACCAAGACAAGATGCTAGGCAAAGATGGAGGACTTTCCTTGGATGAGGTGGAAGTTGCAAATGCATCAGAGAGCCGAGAGGAACAACTTGGGCAGACTGAAGGCCTTCCACATGATGATATGGAATTCTTCAGGCCTTTGGGGAACTTGAAGGAACCACTTTGGCGAACTGAAGATGAGCTACAAAAAAGGCAGAATATCTCATGTAACCTGAAACTCAAAATGGACTCCACAGAAAAGGCTGAAGATCCTCCTCAAGTGGAAGTCTTCCATGGCCCGCAGATTGAGAGAAAGCCGCTGTCGACAACTGATGACTCATCACTGAAAGGCTTGAAGGCCCCACGTAACCTGCAGGACCATAGGGAGCCGTTGGGGGGGAGAACTGAAGGGCTTCCACTGGAAGTAAAGAAAGTCACCTTTGTTGACACAGTGGTAAGGGTGTTGGATCAATGTGCAATATTCCTTAATTTTCTTTCCTGAAAGAAAAAATGTTTTAGATGATCTCAGCCCATTTTCTACCAGTTGCAGGACATATGGATTGCAGAGGAAAGTTATTTTGCTCCACTTCCAATGATACACTACCTTGACTTGGAGTGTTGCAATTCAGAATTCTCCTGATGAAAGATCTCTTCTGACCTAGGACAGATTCTATGACTGAGATATAAAACTGAAAGATGTATCGGAAATACATATGATGTCTCGAGTAATATAGTTTCTGCAACATCGTCAGTTTCTTTATCATTCTCCCCCTAAATGCCTAATTTCTGTTTCAAAAACGTATCTCCTCTTTTTCTCCTTATCTTGTTTCAAACCTTCATTTTATCCTACAGGCAATCAATAAAATTCACCTCTCACACTTCATGTTCTTTTCAGGTTGCAAAGTCTGTCGATGATGAAGACAGTGGTGAGGAGGATGAAGAGGAGGATAAGCAGGAGGAAGAAAGCGATGAAGCCATCTCCTCATTTCTCAGGGCAGGGCTGGAGGAGAAAGCAGATGATGAATTTATTGTGGAGTTTCCTGACACTCCTGCCTCGGAACAGTCCCTTGCCTCAAAGACTGCCGAGGATGTACAAGGGAGACAGCTCCATTCAGCCCCCATAGTCTCAGACATCAGCATTGACAGCCAGAGATTGGTAAGCATACAGTTTTTGCTCTTCTGATTCATGGGTGTTACGAACCTCCCCCTGTGTTATGGAGAACACAGGCTCGGCGCGATGCGCTTGTCTATGGGTTACTACTGGTGGAGGAGGAACGCAACACATTAATTCTCTTTCATGCTCATGCAATGACGCAAAAAGGACACAGGATTGATAATTAAGAAGGAAGTTTAATAATCAAGTGAACAAATAACGAAGTAATCGCCCCCTTGTGGCTTTCAAATCAACTGACTGAATACTAATATTTCTTTTGAGTAGAGAGTTCAACAGTTCAAATGGAGGTAAGTGTTCAGTCTTAAAATTTTGGGACAGGGTTAAAGTGAGTACTCACGATATTTTTAGTGGATGATTCCAACGACGAATTGAGATCTCAAAGTTGAGGCTCACAGCCTATCTAATTGCTTTCTCGCTTTGTCTAGCGAGAAACAAAAAGGCTATTAATCACTGCTCCTATGCACACTTGGGCGAAGGGCATACACAAACACACAACACAGCACTAAAGCAGACGAATTTCTTGAGCGCGCTGAGTAGGCGAGCCAGCCTGTTGTCGGCAACTCTGATTCCAGCGTAGACAGGCCGGGGAGGGAGAGGCAGGCTGGCGGTTGGGTCAGCTGGGGAGACAGGGAGTGTGGACTCTCCCTAGTCTTGATTTCACAGTGGGAATTATTCCCCTCGTTGACAACAGCACATCCAAGTGCTACTGGATCGTACTAAATCAAACAAGGCCCAATTTTCTTTCTTTTGGGCAACAGGGATGGGGCATAGGTACCAATCTTCTTTTAACGTGCCCTGGGAGTGACACGGAGTAGCTTCATTGTAGAAGAGCGCCTGTTCCACACCCTTTCCTCCTGCTAACTAATTATTTTGGGGCATGTACTAAGTTTTGTAGAAAGCATGAAAGCATTTCCACGCATGCGCAAAACTCTCAGCTAATTGCTGAGTTTGCAGAAAAACAACGCCAAGGTCACAGCTTCTCCCAGGCGAAAAGGTGCTGGGTTTGCAAAAACAGGGCCATGTGTGACCCAGAAAAACAAGCTAAGGTCAAGGTCATGCTCTTTACCTTGCTCAGTTGCATGCTCACTTACTCATATGCTCACCCAGAAAACAAAATCTTACCCACACATACATTTAGACAACCAAACAGAGAGACCAAAATACAGACAATGACAGATGGCAATAGGTAAAGATGGGCAAAGACATTTTCCAGCAGAGAGGGAGATGCTCAGATGTACAGATAAACTGACTTATGCACAGACATGTACAGACTGGCCCAGATACAGAGAAAGAGGCAAGGGGTTCTTGGAGAAAATGTGTTCACCCATTCACCCACTTCATCATCATGCTTTGGTCATTTCATGTGAGTCTTGGTACCTTGGCTGGTCCTGCAGATTGGGAAGGAGGACACCCCCACCAGCACCGGCACTGTGTGCAATGTGGAAGACATGACCCTGATCCCAGGGCACCAGACTGCCCATGATGAATGGGACAGAGTACAGACCATACAACCAGGTGAGAGAGAGAAACCGAACAACAACAAACAAATATGTTACTGTGAAAGCCTGCTGGCCTTTAAAATGGAGAGAAAGGAACATGATACCTGAACAACTTACTTACTTACTTACTGCCTTTTACGCCGGGTGGCGTGTAGGGCAGCAACAAAGGCTCTCCACTGTTGTCGGTCGCTTGCAAGCCTTTCCAGGGTCGCCCAGGAGTGGTTGAGGTCTTTTATCTCCCCTTCCACTGTGCGTCTCCAAGTCTGCCTGAGTCTCCCGCGCTTTCTCTTTCCTTCTGGGGTCCATCGGAGTGCCACTTTTGGAATGGAATTGTTGTCCATCCTCAGTACATGGCCAATCCATCTCCATTTTTCCATGTCTTCTATGTTGCATCGCTGGAGAAGGTCGTTGTTGGAGATTTTTCTGGGCCAGAAGATTCGCAAGATCTTTCTGAGGCAGGTGGTGATACCTGAACAAGTACACAAGAAAAACATCAGAACTGTAATCCAGCCTTGGAAACTCCATGCAGCATAAACATTGACACTGTCACACTACTTTCAAGCAGTTCAAAGAGTTTGTGCAGTCTGTGGTTTTGTGGTTGCATGCACACCCATCCCACATGTTTGGTCTGCGTTGTCATCTCTTGTACTACATCTCCATGTCGGTCGTCTGTGGTCAGGAATTGGGATGGTCTTGACGTCATCAGCTGGTGAAGAGAGAGAGAGAGAGAGAGAGAGAGAGAGAGAGAGAGAGAGAGAGAGTGAGACAGACAGAGACAGAGAGACAGAGAGAGATAGATAGATAGAGAGAGACAGAGAGACAGAGAGAGACAGAGACAGAGAGATACAGAGACAAAGAGAGAGACCCAGAGAGAGAGAGAGATAGGCTGACAGAGAGGTGGACTGACGGAGGGATGGATAGACAGATGATGGACAAATGGGCTGATGGACAGACACAGACACACCTACTTCAAAGGTTGTTCAATCTACAGTATATATTGACTGCTCTCTCAGTTACCAAAGTTTCCCTGTTGTTGGGAAGACATTGTCATTTGCCCAAAGATTGAAACCTAGGACCATTTCTGTTGTGGAAAATTGCACCTTCAGGCTGCAAAGCTGGTGTAAATATAATGAGAAAACGAGGAGTGTCTGCCACCCAGATATTGGAAAACTCAGGTCTGTTTTCTCTTTCCAGTGTTTGCCACACCTGATGTTCAGAGAGGTAGGCAGACTTTTAGCAGACATTTTTTTCACTCACCACATATACTCCTTTATCAATGGTTTAATGGTCTCCTAAAAGAAAGGAGAGAGAAAAAAAGAAGTAAAATTGAAAGAATGTGTGACAATGTGCTAAGTGGAAACATTAGTTTTCTTTCTCACAGTTTTTTTAAAAGCATGAAGCCTTCATAGAAACTGTGCGGTTACTTGCACATGTCTTGGGTCTTTTATCTTGTGCATCTCATTTATCACTAACTGTAAACTTTGTGTTGCAAGAAAAATCTTTTTTGACTCACATGCGAAGCAAAAGTGAGTCTATGTACTCACCCGTGTCGTCCGTCCGGGCGTCCGGGCATCCGGGCCCCCGTGAAAAACTTTAACGTTGAATTTTTCTCGGAGACTATTAAGTCTATCAACACCCAATTTGGCATGATGGTGTATGATGACAACGCGTCAAAAAACATACATAGTGACTTGACCTTGCTTCAAGGTCAAGATCGCAGGGGCCATAAATGTTGGATTATATACATATTTTGAAGTGACCTTGGCCCTGAACTATGAAAGATAACTTTTCCAAACTTCATAACACTGTAGTACACATGTTATACTTTCATAATAGGTCACCTGTGTTGTCCGTCCAGGCAGATCGGGCGTCCAGACGTCCTTTAATCCGTAAAAAAAACTTTAACGTTGGATTTTTCTCAGAGACTATTAAGTCTATCAACACCCAATTTGGCATGATAGTGTAGGATGACAAGGCGTACAAAAACATACACAGTGACTTGACCTTGCTTCAAGGTCAAGGTCACAGGAACTCTTTGAAGTTGGATTGTATGCATATTTTGAAGTGACCTTGACCCTGAACTATGAAAGATAACTCTTCCAAACTTCATAACATTGTAGTACACATGTTATACTTTCATCATGAGACACATTTGGTCACATATCATCAAGTTCAAAATCACTTTGACCCTTATGAAATGTGACCAAAATGGGGTAGTGAACCACTAAAAGTGACCATATCTCATGGTAGAAAGTGCCAATAAGCACCATTGTGCTTCCTATGTCTTGAATTAACAGCTTTGTGTTGCATGATCTTGGATGGCATTGACCTTGGGTCAAGGTCACATGTATTTTGGTAGGAAAAATGTGTAAAGCATTTCTTAGTGTATGATGTCATTGGTAGGTTTAGTTGTTTGACCTTGAAGGACACCTGAAGGTCAAGGTCATGTAAAGGTCAAGGTCATGTAAAGGTCAAGGTCAAGCATGTGAGTCGTATGGGCTTTGCCCTTCTTGTTTGAGGCTGTATGTGGGATAACGCCATGAAAGCCAACTCACACTTATATAGTAGGTACCCTTGACTTGCAAGCTCATTCTTCCTTGTGTGAGAAGGATCCCCACTTTCACTGTAAACCTGTATGGCCTGTTTTCATGACCTTTGCAGTTGCCCCCTCTGTGGAAGAGAAGCCAGTGTTGAAATACCACCAGGCCTTGGAGTCCTTGTCATCTGCTGACTATTCCACCGTCAGGGTAAGGCAGCTATGCTGAATAAGAACACACAACATGAAAACAGTAACATTTATTATGGTGGTGGTGGTTTTGATCATAGTAGAAGTGATAGTGGGTTTGATGGTAGTGGAAGTGGTGGTGGTATTGGTGGTATATGAAGTGGTGGGGATTTTGATGGTTCATGAAGTGGTTGTGGTTTTGATGGTTCATGAAGTGGTGGTGGTTTTGATGGTAGTGAAAGTAATGGTGGTTTTGATGGTACATGAAGTGGTGGTGGTTTTGATGGTACATGAAGTGGTGGTGGTTTTGATGGTAGTGGAAGTGATGGTGATTTTCATGGTACATAAAGTGGTGGTGGTTTTGATGGTAGTGGAAGTGGTGGTGGTTTTGGTGGTTGTAGAAGTGGTGGTGGTTTTGATGGTAGTGGAAGTGGTGTTGGTTTTGATGGTCGTGGAAGTGGTGGTGGTTTTGATGGTAGTGGAAGTGGTGGTGGTTTTGATGGTTGTAGAAGTGGTGGTGATTTTGATAGTTGTAGAAGTGGTGGTGGTTTTGATGGTAGTGGAAGTGATGGTGATTTTCATGGTACATGAAGTGGTGGTGGTTTTGATGGTAGTGGAAGTGGTGGTGGTTTTGATGGTCGTGGAAGTGGTGGTGGTTTTGATGGTACATGAAGTGGTGGTGGTTTTGATGGTAGTGGAAGTGGTGTTGGTTTTGATGGTTGTAGAAGTGGTGGTGGTTTTGATGGTAGTGGAAGTGGTGGTGATTTTGATGGTTGTAGAAGTGGTGGTTTTGATGGTACATGAAGTGATGGTGGTTTTGGTGGTTGTAGAAGTGGTGGTGGTTTTGATGGTAGTAGAAGTGGTGGTGGTTTTGATGGTTGTGGAAGTGGTGGTGGTTTTGATGGTAGTGGAAGTGGTGGTGGTTTTGATGGTTGTGGAAGTGGTGGTGGTTTTGATGGTTGTGGAAGTGGTGGTGGTTTTGATGGTAGTGGAAGTGGTGGTGGTTTTGATGGTTGTGGAAGTGGTGGTGGTTTTGATGGTTGTGGAAGTGGTGGTGGTTTTGATGGTTGTGGAAGTGGTGGTGGTTTTGATGGTTGTGGAAGTGGTGGTGGTGATGGTTGTGGAAGTGGTGGTGGTTTTGATGGTAGTAGAAGTGGTGGTGGTTTTGATGGTTGTGGAAGTGGTGGTGGTTTTGATGGTAGTGGAAGTGGTGGTGGTTTTGATGGTAGTGGAAGTTGTGGGGGTTTTGATGGTAGTGGAAGTGGTGGTGGTTTTGATGGTAGTAGAAGTGGTGGTGGTTTTGATGGTAGTGGAAGTGGTGGTGGTTTTGATGGTTGTGGAAGTGGTGGTGGTTTTGATGGTTGTGGAAGTGGTGGTGGTTTTGATGGTAGTAGAAGTGGTGGTGGTTTTGATGGTTGTGGAAGTGGTGGTGGTTTTGATGGTAGTGGAAGTGGTGGTGGTTTTGATGGTTGTGGAAGTGGTGGTGGTTTTGATGGTCGTGGAAGTGGTGGTGGTTTTGATGGTAGTGGAAGTGGTGGTGGTTTTGATGGTAGTGGAAGTGATGGTGATTTTCATGGTACATGAAGTGGTGGTGGTTTTGATGGTAGTGGAAGTGGTGGTGGTTTTGATGGTCGTGGAAGTGGTGGTGGTTTTGATGGTACATGAAGTGGTGGTGGTTTTGATGGTAGTGAAAGTGGTGGTGGTTTTGATGGTAGTGGAAGTGGTGGTGGTTTTGATGGTTGTAGAAGTGGTGGTTTTGATGGTACATGAAGTGATGGTGGTTTTGGTGGTTGTAGAAGTGGTGGTGGTTTTGATGGTAGTAGAAGTGGTGGTGGTTTTGATGGTAGTGGAAGTGGTGGTGGTTTTGGTGGTTGTAGAAGTGGTGGTGGTTTTGATGGTTGTAGAAGTGGTGGTGGTTTTGATGGTTGTAGAAGTGGTGGTGGTTTTGATGGTTGTAGAAGTGGTGGTGGTTTTGATGGTTGTAGAAGTGGTGGTGGTTTTGGTGGTTGTAGAAGTGGTGGTGGTTTTGGTGGTTGTGGAAGTGATGGTGGTTTTGGTGGTTGTAGAAGTGGTGGTGGTTTTGATGGTTGTGGAAGTGGTGGTGGTTTTGATGGTAGTGGAAGTGGTGGTGGTTTTGATGGTAGTGGAAGTGGTGGTGGTTTTGATGGTAGTGGAAGTGGTGGTGGTTTTGATGGTTGTAGAAGTGGTGGTGGTTTTGATGGTAGTGGAAGTGGTGGTGGTTTTGATGGTTGTAGAAGTGGTGGTGATTTTGATGGTTGTAGAAGTGGTGGTGGTTTTGATGGTTGTAGAAGTGGTGGTGGTTTTGATGGTACATGAAGTGGTAGTGGTTTTGATGGTCATGGAAGTGGTAGTGGTTTTGATGGTCGTGGAAGTGGTGGTGGTTTTGATGGTAGTGGAAGTGATGGTGGTTTTGATGGTAGTGGAAGTGATGGTGGTTTTGATGGTAGTGGAAGTGGTGGTGGTTTTGATGGTAGTGGAAGTGGTGGTGGTTTTGATGGTTGTAGAAGTGGTGGTGGTTTTGATGGTTGTAGAAGTGGTGGTGGTTTTGATGGTAGTGGAAGTGGTGGTGGTTTTGATGGTAGTGGAAGTGGTGGTGGTGACGGTAGTGGAAGTGGTGGTGGTTTCGGTAGTGGAAGTGGTGGTGGTGACGGTAGTGGAAGTGGTGGTGGTGACGGTAGTGGAAGTGGTGGTGGTTTCGGTAGTGGAAGTGGTGGTGGTGACGGTAGTGGAAGTGGTGGTGGTTTTGATGGTAGTAGAAGTGGTGGTGGTTTTGATGGTAGTGGATGTGGTGGGGGTTTTAATGATAGTGGAAGTGGTGGTGGTTTTGATGGTACATGAAGTGGTAGTAGTTTTGATGGTTGTAGAAGTGATGGTGGTTTTGATGGTAGTGGAAGTGATGGTGGTTTTGATGGTAGTGGAAGTGGTGGTGGTTTTGATGGTAGTGGAAGTGGTGGTGGTTTTGATGGTAGTGGAAGTGATGGTGGTTTTGATGGTAGTGGAAGTGATGGTGGTTTTGATGGTAGTGGAAGTGGTGGTGGTTTTGATGGTTGTAGAAGTGGTGGTGGTTTTGATGGTTGTAGAAGTGGTGGTGGTTTTGATGGTTGTAGAAGTGGTGGTGGTTTTGATGGTAGTGGAAGTTGTGGGGGTTTTGATGGTAGTGGAAGTGATGGTGGTTTTGATGGTAGTGGAAGTGATGGTGGTTTTGATGGTAGTGGAAGTGATGGTGGTTTTGATGGTAGTAGAAGTGGTGGTGGTTTTGATGGTTGTAGAAGTGGTGGTGGTTTTGATGGTAGTGGAAGTTGTGGGGGTTTTGATGGTAGTGGAAGTGATGGTGGTTTTGATGGTAGTGGAAGTGATGGTGGTTTTGATGGTAGTGGAAGTGATGGTGGTTTTGATGGTAGTGGAAGTGGTGGTGGTTTTGATGGTAGTGGAAGTGGTGGTGGTTTTGATGGTAGTGGAAGTTGTGGGGGTTTTGATGGTAGTGGAAGTTGTGGGGGTTTTGATGGTAGTGGAAGTGGTGGTGGTTTTGATGGTTGTAGAAGTGGTGGGGGTTTTGATGGTAGTGGAAGTTGTGGGGGTTTTGATGGTAGTGGAAGTTGTGGTGGTTTTGATGGTAGTGGAAGTGGTGGTGGTTTTGATGGTTGTAGAAGTGGTGGTGGTTTTGATGGTTGTAGAAGTGGTGGTGGTTTTGATGGTACATGAAGTGGTGGTGGTTTTGATGGTTGTAGAAGTGGTGGTGGTTTTGATGGTAGTGGAAGTGGTGGTGGTTTTGGTGGTTGTAGAAGTGGTGGTGGTTTTGATGGTAGTGGAAGTGGTGGTGGTTTTGATGGTTGTAGAAGTGGTGGTGGTTTTGATGGTACATGAAGAGGTAGTGGTTTTGATGGTTGTAGAAGTGGTGGTGGTTTTGATGGTAGTGGAAGTGGTGGGGGTTTTGATGGTCGTGGAAGTGGTGGTGGTTTTGATGGTCGTGGAAGTGGTGGTGGTTTTGATGGTCGTGGAAGTGGTGGTGGTTTTGATGGTAGTGGAAGTGGTGGTGGTTTTGATGGTAGTGGAAGTGGTGGTGGTTTTGATGGTTGTAGAAGTGGTGGTGATTTTGATGGTAGTGGAAGTGGTGGTGGTTTTGATGGTAGTGGAAGTGGTGGTGGTTTTGATGGTAGTGGAAGTGGTGGGGGTTTTAATGATAGTGGAAGTGGTGGTGGTTTTGATGGTAGTGGAAGTGGTGTTGGTTTTGATGGTTGTAGAAGTGATGGTGGTTTTGATGGTCATGGAAGTGATGGTGGTTTTGATGGTAGTGGAAGTGGTGGTGGTTTTGATGGTTGATGAAGTGGTGGTGGTTTTGAACATAAGAACTAAGGAAGGATCACAAAAATGTAGAGAATGCATAAGCCATGGTACATGAAGTGGTGGTGGGGGTGATCGTGGTGGTGATGAGTCTTCAGAGGGCTCAGACCAGTGGCACTGAAGCCCTCACTATGAAACTTAAAAGCCCTTCTGAGATGGGTTGCCCATTTGATCAGTGGTTGCCCAATAGAGATAAATTCCTCCCCATTGTGATCATCTATGAGCTGGCCACTGGGGCAAGAGTCTCTTGAGGGCCAGCCAAGTGCTTTGAGGATAACTTGAAGGTGTCTCTAAAAGCATGCAACATCTGAGCTACAATTGAAGGTGCCTCTAAAGGCACACATCTTAGCTAGAATTGAAGGTGTCTCAAAAAAAATTTGCAGCATCTTAGCTAGAATTGAACAAATCTCTCGCCTTCAGCGGGTTCAAAACAACGCTGCCCGTCTCATTTTCAGAAAATCCAAGAGAACACATGTTACCCCTCTTTTCATGAAACTCCACTGGCTTCCTGTTGAGTACAGGATCCAGTACAAACTCGCCACTCTTGCCTTCCGTTGCTTTGATGGAACTCTGCCGCCCTATCTCTCATCTCTTCTTCAGATCTACCAACCCTCTCGCTCTCTCCGCTCAGGCTCCGAAAAACTTCTCTGCAAACCTAAAACCACCACCAAATCCTTTGGCCAGAGATCCTTTCTCTTTCAAGCACCTTCTGTCTGGAATGCTCTGCCGTCATCTCTCCGTGGCATCACTTCTCTTCCTTCCTTCAAATCTAACCTCAAGACCCATTATTTCCGTAAAGCTTTTTCAGTGTAGTGCCCCTAGGGCCTGACTGCTTCCTGAGAACAGTTAGTGCATTGTACATATCTGTATAAACTGTTTGTTTTGTTTTGTTTTTTCGTCTGTATGAATGTTGACTGAATGTCTGGTTTGTGTTGCTGTGTTGTTTTATATCACCTGCTTTTCATCTTTGTTTCTCTTACCTTGATGTATATTACTTTCATATACATTCCTATTGTGTGTTTTTTTTTTTACTTCTATTTTCTTTTTCTTTTCTTTTTTTTTTTTTTTTTTTTTTTTTTTAGGCGCTTTGAGTCTCACTGTGTGGGAGTATTGCGCGGTATAAAAGTGATTTATTATTATTATTATTATGTCTCTCTGGGCACGGAACACCTGAGCTGCAAGCTGGGAATCCTTGGTGGCAGACAGCAGTGCCTGGCACTTGGCTGTTTCCCAGGGTATTATGGCAACATAGAAGCTGTGGTTGTGAAACCTTAACCAGAAGTGCATTGCTGGAAAGAAAGGAAAATCAACCCTGCTTGTGCTATCACATACTCGATCTGCAACTACCTCTGTGCCTTGGCATTTGAGATGCAATCTCACCATTGGCATCACAGACATCTTCATTGCCTAAGAAGGATGCCCAAGATGAAGATGAGGATGACAGTGATGATGACAATGGCATCAGGGAGAAGGAGGAAGATGATGACAATGACAACAATGATGATGATAGTTATGATGATTATGGTGATGATGATGACAGTGAGGAGGAGGAAGAGAATGATGTTGTAACTTGACAAAGATGATCCTATATCACATGATTTTTGACTCACATGCAAAGCAAAAGTGAGTCTATGTACTCAGCCGTGTCATCCGTCCGGGCGGGCGTCCAGGCGTCTGGACGTCCTGTCATCCGTAAAAAACTTTAACATTTGACTTTTCTCGGACACTATTAAATCTATTAACACCAAATGTGGCATAATGGTGTATGATAACAAGGCCTCAAAAAACATACACAGTTACTCGACCTTGCTTCAAGGTCAAGGTCAAAAGGGTCATAAATGTTGTCTAAAAAACACCCATTTTTCACATTTTCCCAATTTTCTCTGAAGTTTTTTACATTGGATACCTGACCTATATTTGGTATGTAGGGCAAAGTAAGCTCTATCTTTTGATACCAGTTTGGCATACCTTGCTTCAAGGTCAAGGTCACAGGAGCTCTTCAAATTTGAATTGTATATATATTGTGAAGTGACCTTGACCCTGAACTATGAAAGATAACTGTTTCAAACTTCATAATTGTGTGGGGCACATGTCATACTTTCATGAGCCACATTTGGTCACATATCATCAAGGTCAAGGTCACTTTGACTTGTATGAAATGTGACCAAATTGGTCAGTAAACAAGGCCATGTCATTCATTTCAGCATTTTGTCACTACCGCCCGCTCTGTCGCTGAGTTGAGTTGAGTTGAGTTGCACAACCTCTGTACATAGTTCACAACACAATCTCTGTACATAGTTGACAACACATCCTCTGTACATAGTTCACAACAACCTCTCAGCATGTGAGTCGTGTATGCTTTGCCCTTCTTGTTATTCTTCTTTTTATGCCTGACCTGTCAAATGGCCATTCGATGATGAATCAGTCATTTCTAACCATGGAAAGGTTCAGTTTGTTTTGTGATCTCTGTGGGTGCATGAAGTCCTACTTATGCAATTTAGTTTAAAGCACCTGGAAGCAATACTTCAATACTTGATCTCATTCAGCTGGTATTATGCAGTGTGTCTTGTTCAGATAGCTCCTTGTGTGCTGGCCTTACAAGGGAATGGAAACTGAAATGCCATGTTTTTGATGATCATAAACAGGAAAACAGTTCAGATAACAGAAGAACTGATAGTATTAGTTGATAATTGCATGAGTGAATCAGTAGATAACCAGGTTTTCAATCATTTTGTCTAAGTACCTTTGCCTTCTAATGGATGCTTTATGTCATATTCTGTCTTATTATGGTTCTTTTTTCTGCAGAGAAACATCCATGCCCAGGTGTCACGGAGTGGTTTCCAGGCCCTGAAGAATTTCTTCTTTGGTCCCCCCAAGTTGCACTCCAGTCTGTGGCCTGAGAGAGAATTGGTCTTCTGCTTTGCTGGCAGTAAGCATGCTGACATCACACCACAGTGAAGTGTGATGATGGGTTATCCTCTATATGTGTGTGTGTGTGTGTGTGTGTGTGTGTGCGTGTGCATGCATCCAAGCATGCTCCCCATTATCAATCTACCACATAGCCCTCCACCAATTTTCTAGGAGAAATCAGGCTCTCTAGAATCAATTATCTATTACATGTGTTCAGTTAAAGGACTTTCATTATGCACCTCTATGTTGCACTCGATCTCTTCGCAGTGTCCTGTTGTACAGGGGTTCTCCTAGCTTGTGCCGGGAAGTTAAAGTTACAAGCGCTGGTGGTCATTTTTGGTAAACTCTATTCACGCACTGGTCGATACACAGTGGTGACAGTAGACAGTATCGTTGTAGCAGCTTCACTCTAAGCGCAGTGCCGCAGAGGACTCACTCCTTACAAAGGAGGACTCGTTTATCCTCTAGTTAAGCTCTCACCTTAACTCTGTTGCATCTGCTGCTTGTCGTGTCTGTCTCTCTCTCGCTTTGTTGTGCTTTATATACCTAAACACAGATTCCAAAGCTTTCAAGAATCTAGTTAAATATTCTCTCACGCTCGAGCTGGAAATCGACTGATGTCACGTTACACAACAAGACAAATTTAGCCTGACTCAACCACGTGACCAGGTAACCGAATCAGCTGAGAGGCCAATGTAAACACACCTATTGCGCTACGATCTTCTTGTACAATATAGAACCTTCACAACATAGCTCCTCCCCTAAAGACCGAAACGACCTCATCGGTCTCACTACATGTACAACTTCACAATTAAATTTACAAAACATCATGAACTAACACCTAAAAGATACGCAGCTAACAACAACATTAACATCAACAACAACAAAATACCGGGAAAAGTCAATTCTCAGTCCAGGTAGTCCATGGATTGGATAGTGAGTGGCATAAATGCAAGACCTGACACATGGGCGTAAGCTTCCTTGCGGTAGCATCTGCCCGGTCAAAGTCTGCAAGACCACTGTCCACACTGTCACTGAAAGGTACAGTACTCCTCACAGGAAGCGAAATGGGCGCATCACACGCTGCCCTTGCAGCGTGTATGTCTCAGACCTGCCTATTCTCCCGAAAAATTCGGGAGACTCCCGATTTAGGCCTGTTTCTTCCCACCAGGGTGTTGCCCCTGGACCCCACCGGGGCCTTGGTGGCCCCTGGACCCCTGCCGGTGTCTCTCTAGGATCGTCCTGATACAGTGTGCTCTCTAGGTCGTCCGGTAGGCAGGTCTGATGTCTGCACGTCCTCAGGGTTCGCTCCATCCTCGCTCTCGTCCTGATACAGTGTCTCTCTAGGCTCGTCGTCGGTCGGGTCAGGGCGGCGTCGTGGCGACTGCCACCAGTCCGGCGGTAGATCTCCCTGGTACTTCCAGAGACGGGCACGGTTCACGTAACGTCCTGCCTGTGGCCGGGCCAGCTTGGTGGTGCATCCCTTCTCAGCCCGTGGGTTGGAGAACCACGGTGCAGTGCCCTCAGGAGAGGTCTGGTGATCGGCCTTGCGGTCGTAACCAGACTTCATTCCGTCCACGCTCCGCTGCAGGTGTGTCCTTGCGGACTTTTGCACTGCCTGCAGCATACCCTGGAGCGGCTCCACACACTGGGGCACGTCACGGGGGGTATCCACCAATGGCCTGGCAACCACTGCAGAACTGTCAGTCTTGCTAGGGCCACTACGACGACTGTGGGGTCTTGTCTGTGAGGCACAGATGGCACAGCGCCGACACAAGTTGCGAACGGACTTGTGCCGACCGATCCAAAAGTACCGCTCACAGACGCGTCGGTACGTCTTCCGCCTTCCGAGGTGGCCAGCTGCTGGGTCGTCATGTAGCTGTCTCAGCGCTTCCTCCTGCATGGCTCTCGGCAGAACAGGGAGAAGGCGGCAGGTTTCTCCCTTCTTGTCCATCCACTTTCTGTACAGCGCTCCATCCGTCAGCTGCAGGGCATCCCACTGGGTCCAGTACGCCTTGGTGACAGGGCTGGTAACGGCGACCTTCTTCCAGGGTGGGCGAACAGGCCTGTCCTCCATCCAGCGGATGATGGGCTGCAGGTCCGGGCCCTGTCTCTATGCGGCTGCCAGAGGTGTCTCTTGAGCAGTGATCCACCTCAACGCTTCCGAGGGCCGCATTCCCTTCACCCTTCTTCTTCTTCTTTCCGTTCCTGCCCACGATCATCAATAGTGATTACTTTGGCACGTGAATTTTTTACAGGTTGGGGAGTCTGGGGAGGTGGGGGGGGGGGGGGGGGGGGGGGAAGAGTCACAGTGGTCCCGTCCTAGCGGGAGGCACGCGACACGAACGTGTCGACAGTGCTGGCCTCAACCACGGCTGGAGGTAGGGCATTCCAGTCCCTTATTGTTCTGGGGAGGAAGGCTGCACTCCGGTACTGCGTTCGGCAGGTGATGAGGCTGAACTGCTGGCTATGACATCGTCGCTGGCGTGGTGGTGGGGGAACCAGCTTTGACTTGATGCCAGGACAGTGGACGATGCTGTGTTTGATCTTATACAGCATCGACAGGCGAGCAAGCTTCCTGCGTTCCTCCAGGGACTGCCACCCAAGGGAGTCCAGCATCTGGCTGACACTTGAAGTGTTATGGTAGCGGTTGCAGACGAAACGGGCAGCACGTCTCTGGACAGCCTCGACCTTGTCGATGTGCTTCTGGGAATGAGGATCCCATACCGACGAGGCATACTCGAGAGTAGGCCTGACAAAGGCCTTGTATGCCCTTTCTTTGACTGCTCTTGAAGAGATCTTGAGGTTGCGCCGGAGGAAGCCTAGGGTCTGGTTTGCCCTGCTGACGATGCTGTTGATATGGTCGTCCCAGCAGAGGTCATCCTGTATGATCACACCCAGGTACCTGGCCGCCCTCACTGTCTCTAGGGTATGTCCGTGAAGCTGGTAGGAGGGCTGTAGTGGGCGTCTGCTCCTCGTAACTGGCAAGGTATTGCACTTGGCAGGATGGAACTGCATGTCCCAGCTCTTCTCCCACTCCGCTAGGTATTGGAGGTCTTGTTGTAGTTGGGCCTGGTCGATGTCGTTGGTCACCGTCCTGTAGACTGCAGTATCGTCCGCAAACAGACGTGCCAGTGCCGTCAGTCTCCTGGGGAGATCGTTGATATAGGCTAAAAATAGCGTCGGCCCGAGAACCGAGCCTTGTGGCACCCCTGAGCGGACGTCAACGAAGGAGGAGCAACTGCCGTTCACCACCACAGCCTGCCGCCGGCGTTGAAGGAAGCTCTGGATCCACGCGAGGGCAGCGCCCTGGACACCATAGTTTCGGAGTTTGTGGGTCAGCAGGCTGTGGTTGACGCGATCAAACGCTTTCGCTAGATCCATGATCAGCACGTCCGTCTGCTTCCCTCCTTCCAGGTTGCTCGTGAGCTCTTCGGTAAAATCCAGGAGCTGCGTCTCACAGGATCGACCACGACGAAAGCCGTGTTGTTTATCGTCGAGAATGTTGTTGTTGTCAAAATGCTGCAGCAGGGCACTCACCACAATGTGCTCCATAAGTTTGCATGCCACGCAGGTAAGGGACACCGGCCTGTAATTGGCGGGGTCGTACTGCTTGCCCTTCTTGAAGATCGGAGTGACGTACGCGTCCTTCCAGTCAGCTGGAACTGATCCAGTGGCAAGGGATGTCTGGAAGACGATGGTGAGGCCTAACCCACAAGACCCTTCAACTGCACGTGGTGCCCATCAATCAGCAGGAGGGACCATCCCCAGTCTATCACACAGCAATGCTCCTGCAGAAAATCTGTCCCCAGGATGAAGTCATCTTCTATGTCGGCGATCACGAAGAAGTGAGGAACAACAAGCTCACCGGCCTTCACCTTCACTGTCACGACGCCGTGCACAGGGATCGGTCTGTGCATGACGTCAGTGAGCACCATCGCCGATATCCCCATCCTCTTGAAGGGGAACAGACCAATCCTCAACACAGATATGGTTGCTTCTGAGTTGATCAGTGCCTGATGACGGTTGCCGTCGATTTGAACCTCGATCGACGGTCCTCCTTGGTCTACGCAGACACCCTTCAGCCGATGACTGATGAGATGTGGGGCGGTGGAGGCAGGGAACGCCGGACTATGCCCCCTAAGCCCGGCGCATCCTAGTTTTCCTGGACTGTGGTCGTCTTTTTCTTTTCCTGTGGACAGCGCCAAGCGATGTGGCCTGTCTTGTCACAATTGTAACATGTAATTTGCCCTTGCTTTCCATCTTGACGAGAGGAACGGTTTTGCATCTTCTCCAGCAACTCCACCATTAACTGACGAAACTGGGTCAGAGAGAGAGTATCGCCGCCACCCTCCGGCTTCTCTTGACTGCCAATGGCTCTGACCCTGTGAGGGTGGGAAGTCCGCTGGGTCGCTTCTTCACGCTGAGCGATAGCCTCGACACGGAGAGCGGTGCTGACTGCCTCATCCATGGTGGTGGGAGCCAACACCTGCACTTGATGTTTCGCTTCATCGTCGATGAGGAAATCGAGGAACTTCTCTCGAGCCAAATCGTTAAAGGCAGGGTGAGTTCGACTCACCAGTCTCTCGATGTCGGCAGCCAACTCAATGAGCGATTCTCCCTTCTTGCGCTGTCTTGTGTAGAGCACTGCCTTAGCCTGGTCTGCATTCCGGGTATCTTGGAACCTGTCACGGAGGGTCCGAACGAGGGCAGTGTAGTCGTTCCTGCCTTCGGGCAGAATGGTTTCCAGGACTGTCAGCGCTTGTCCCGTCAGGCTGGAGATGAGGAATCTCGCTTTCTCCCGTACACCCCAACTATTGATCTGCGCGGTCACCTCAAACTGGATGTGATATGCATCCCACAGTGTCTTTCCATTGTACGTTTGTGGCCGCTGCACTGGACGACATGCTGGGGGGTATATCTCTTCATGGTTTGAAACAAACGGTGATGCCTCGGCTTGGAGTTGCTTGCGGATCAGGTGATTATCTTGGGTGTAAAGTCTGGTTTGATAGCAGAGGCTTGCCTTTGTTTCTTCTTACTCTTCCAACTTTTTCTTCAGTCTGCAGATGACGGTGTCAAGCGGGGTTACTTCCCCTTCGAGGGAGTCGAGGCGTGCTGTTTCTTGCTAGAGGTTAGCTTCAATGCGATCTACCTCCTCTCCTAGGCGAAAGTTTACTGCCTCGATTTCCTTCTGCAGTCCCTCTGTCCCGGCTTTGATGGTCTGCAGCAACTCTTCCTGACGTTCGGCTTCTTGTTCTCTCCGTGCCTCTTTTCTTTTCTTCTAGCTCCTTCTCTTCGCGGTATGCAGCCTCTTCTGCCTCCTTCCATTCACAATGTCATTTTTCCTTCTCCTGGGCTTCTCTCTGCTGTCTCTGTTGGTCAAGCAGGAGTTTCATCATCATTGCAATGTCCTCCGTCGGTTGCTCTGTCACCTCAGCGCGTGCGGCGGCTCCAGTCACGCGTTTCTCGCTGTCCATACTTCGACTGTTCACCGTCATGGGAGCCAATGTTGCACTCGATCTCTTCACAGTGTTCTGTTGTATGGGGGTTCTCCTAGCTTGTGTCAGGAAGTCGAAGTTACAAATGCTGGTGGTCGTTTTTGGTAAACTTTATTCATGCACTGGTCGATACACAGTGGTGACAGTAAACAGTATCGTCGTAGCAGCGTCACTCTACGCGCAGTGCAGTGCCGCAGAGGACTCACTCCTTACAAAGAAGGACATGTTTATCCTCTAGTTAAGCTCTCACCTTAACTCTGTTGCATCTGTTGCTCGTCATGTCTGTCTCTCTCTCACTTTGTCATGCTTTATATACCTAGATTCCAGAGCTTTCGAGAATCTAGTTGAATATTCTGTTACGCTCGAGCTGGAAATCGACTGATGTCACGTGACACAACAAGACAAATTCAGCTCGACTCAACCATGTGACGGGGTAACCGAATTAGCTGAGAGACTGATGTAAACACATCGATTGCGCTATGATCATCTTGTACGATCTAGGACCTTTACAACATTTACATCTTTTATCTGTGTTAACTCTTAAGGTCGCGTAAGTCATTCACGTGTTTCATTCCCTAGTCCTGTAAGGATAATGCAATTTGTAGAAAAAAATAAGTCAAGTATCAGCCATGTGGGATGGGTGGCTATGGGCAGTACAGAATGGAGCAGCGTGGGCGGTGATGGGCGGTACAGGATCGTAAGAGTTAAATCTGGAAGCAATATATGATG
>JAWQFJ010001891.1:67308-144808 GCA_034096865.1 Theodoxus fluviatilis | reverse complement strand
TTCAGAACTTTCCGTTCTGTGTTATTGGCATCAACTTGACTCGCACTTGCTTGCAAGTTTTGAGAGAAGATCTCCTCAACAGGTATGATCTCTTGGTAAAGATGGTTGCTTTATTTGTAACAA
Organism: Theodoxus fluviatilis; assembly: GCA_034096865.1. NCBI lineage: Eukaryota > Metazoa > Mollusca > Gastropoda > Cycloneritida > Neritidae > Theodoxus > Theodoxus fluviatilis. The sequence continues at coordinate 144,685 of JAWQFJ010001891.1, read as the reverse complement.
CAGCTCTTTGATACTTTGCGCATTGTATTTTAGTATCATCATAGCATCATACTCCTGGCATTTTCAACCCAAACCTTGCAGTGTGAAAACAGAAATGACAGTACCATACTCAGTGCTACACTGAACATTTAATTTCTGAAATCAGTAGAACTGAAGCTTTTCCTTTTTTGACTCACATGCGAAGCAAAAGTGAGTCTATGTACTCACCCGTTTCGTCCGTCCGGGCGTCCGGACGTCCGGGCGTCCGGACGTCCGGGCGTCAGAAAACTTTAACATTGGATTTTTCTCGGAGACTATTAAGTTTATCAATACCAAATGTGGCATGATGGTGTATGATGACAAGGCCTCAAAAAACATACATAGTGACTTTCCTTGCTTCAAGGTCAAGGTCGCAGGGGCCATAAATGTTGTCTAAAAAACAGTCATTTTCATATTTTCTCAATTTTCTCTGAGATTGGATACCTGACCTATATATGGTGTATAGGGCAAAGTAAGCCCTATCTTTTGATACCAGTTTGGTTGACCTTGCTTCAAGGTCAAGGTCACAGGAGCTCTTCAAAGTTGGATTGTATACATATTTTGAAGTGACCTTGACCCTGAACTATGGAAGACAACTGTTTCAAACTGAATAATTATGTGGGGCACATGTTATACTTTCATCATGAGACACATTTGGTCACATATCATCAAGGTTAAGGTCACTTTGACCCTTATGAAATGTGACCAAAATGGGGTAGTGAACCACTAAAAGTGACCATATCTCATGGTAGAAAGTGCCAATAAGCACCATTGTGCTTCCTATGTCTTGAATTAACAGCTTTGTGTTGCATGACCTTGGATGACCTTGACCTTGGGTCAAGATCACATGTATTTTGGTAGGAAAAATGTGTAAAGCATTTCTTAGTGTATGATGTCATTGGTAGGTTTAGTTTGACCTTGACCTTGAAGGTCACCTGAAGGTCAATGTCATATAAAGGTCAAGGTCAAGCATGTGAGTCATATGGGCTTTGCCCTTCTTGTTTCCAGTTGTTATCTAGGCTGTTTGTGTTAATGATATTCTAAATGCTTAGGCCCGCGCGCCCCTACACACACCACCACCACCCCCACCACCCCTCCCCCCCAAAAAAGGAGTTGTGATTATGACCATGATGCTAAATGAATCTAGATATCTTCCATACATAGTCATCATGTACAAAAGCAAGAATTCAGAGGAGGTTTGTCCTTTGCATTTGGGTAGTCATTCACATAGCTCCTTGGAGCATAGCTCAATAAACACACATTCATTTATGAAGTGAAAGATGCAAATCACCAAACCTGTACTTTTATGACATCTGAAAAGTCAAAATCTCTGATATAAAGATCTCATTCCAGTTGATCACAGTGTATATCAGCATGGGGCAAATGAGCGCTGGGTAATTTTCATTTGTGATTTAAACAGAAATAAGTAAAAGAATTTCAACTTACTGTTCTGCATCTTTGTGGATTTGAAAAAACCACTTTCCAACAAAACTGTGCTTGTAGCAGGCATATGAGCAAGAAATTGAGCTTCAAGATGCCACGGCATGTCTATCAATCAGTCAAAATTACTGCCTGAACCCCCTTCCTCTGAGGAAACTCCAAACACCCATCCTCACAGCTTTATGTGAAGTTTCAAATCTTTCTATGTAGCATCTTTGGCTACTGTAACCCAACCGACCCAGTTTTTTCCTGTTGACCAAAACTTTATCCCTCCAGGTTTACTGGAGGTCCTACAGACTTTATCTGTCTGTGTGTGTGTGTGTGTGTGTGTGTGTCTGTCCCGACTTGACGGCCTATATCTCAAAAACTACTGGACGGATTTCCTTGAGATTTTGCACACTGACTGGAAGTTAGGTCCGATTCAATATTATCAAATTTTTAGAATCGAGGTTTGAAAAGAAAGTGACTTTTTTACATTTTGGTGTTGCAACGAAAACGATACAACAGACTCCATTTGCAAAATGTGTGACGTCATCATTTGACGTCGAATAACGTGACGTCATTTGCGAGGAGATTTTTGAGAAGGGTGAATTTGAAGAACATTGGTGAAGGAGAAAGAAAGATTTTTTACGATGCGGGTCGTTTGTATCCTGGACGTTTTGTACCTAGTCGTTTCGTACCCTAACCGGTTAGAGTTAGGGTTAGGGTTAGAGTTAGGGTTAGAGTAGAAAAGGTACGAATCGACTAAATGAGGTGCACAACGACTAGAGTACGAAACGTCCTGTATTCGATTTTTTATCCCTCCAGGTTTACTGAAGGCCCTCGCAGCTGTATTGGGGGGTTTTTAATGCCAAAACCTGGAGGTTCAGCGCCAGCGGTTTTTATTTTTAAAAAAATTTAAGAGAAGGAAAAAATTAAAGGTAAACAACTAACTGTGTGCTTTCCCATCTTCCCAATAAGCACTATTTAATTATTAAACAGTGTCAGTGAAAAAGATATTTTGATTTATGTTCAGATGAATATATACATGACAAATCATAAAACACACACACACACACACACGCATGCACGCTCTCGTGCACACACACACACACACACACACACACACACACACACACACACACAAATATGCGCAGTCTCAGTCTGGCCCCTGTCATAAAAAAGTAAAGTCTGGCCGACCTCCTGACCCTGCTTTTTTGTTGTTGCCATTTTACCTTACCCACAGGTCAGAAAAAAGTAATATTTATATTTCTGCGACTTGTTTTACAGGGAGTGCAACAGGCAGAACTCGGTGATGAATGTCGTGAATGAGTTCTATGCAGGTCTCTTCCTCAAATTCTACAGCATCTGGAAAAATGGAAAGACCATCATAGACTCTGGTCATGTCATGGAAAGTGAGTGCCAGCTTTCAGATGACTGTTCCTTGCGTCGAAGTGCAGCTTTTGCTTCATTTAACCCTTACTGCGCTAGTCGTGGCATAAGTCGCATGGTCAGGTCTGGGCCAAACCCGCTAATTATGGCGTATGTCACATGTGATGGGGAGTAAAGATTGTATAATTTTTTCTCTGTTGATTGTTTGAAGCCGAATGTTTGCTTTCACTCTATGGAGGAAGGGTTTCTGCATACCCAAACAAGTGGCTGGGGGTGGAGGTCATGAACTTTTATGCAATCAGTCATAATTATAATGCCATGGTAAGGGTTAAAATAAATGTTGGGTCCATAGGTAGTTGAAGAAAAAGAACACACCACAGAAGTAGTAATGCTGCTACTGCTGCTGCTGCTGCTGAGGAGGAGGAGGATAGGGAGGAGGAGAAAGAGAAGATGATGATGATCTTCATGTAAATTGACTCAAACCTTGCTGTTCAGAGCTTCTATCAAGGTAGTATTCATCAGGTGCTTCCATAACAGCTCAGAGTAGATGGAACTGATTTGAGTTGGCTTATTTTGTCTTGTACAGAGATAACCCTTTGTCACCTGTGTCTTTTGTGTCATGTGTATTGCAGCAGTTAACCATTTCGCCAAGAAGAACACAAGACAAGTTCTCCTGGATGTTCGAGAATACAAGCCCCAATCCTCATCCAATGGTCCCAGCAAGGGAGCAGAGTTTACAGATGTCTGCTCCTCTCAGCACTAGGCACACGTCAGTTGCAGCAACCTCCTCCGTCCATTGGTCCAGTGATGTCAGGCATCCATTCAAGATCTGTATTTTGTGGAACTGATTTTTGGGTGTTATTGTTTTATTCTAAAATGTATTTTGGAAGTTTTCTTTTACCCTTTCCAAAAGTTGGTTGCTTTTCAGAATGAGACTTGTTAACATGATTTGTGGTCTGTGCCTGTGTAGAATGCAATGCTTTTAACAGACAAGGATTACAGAGTTATATGAGAGTTTACAGTTTGGTCATAGGTATCCAATACGTGGATACTGTAGATGATCTCGAGATAGAACCTCCAGTGCAGCTTCTAATGCTCCTAACAAAATTGGCAGTTGTCTCAAGTGTACTTCGAACTAATGTAAAACGCATGTCATTCTCTGTTCATATTGGCTGCAACATCTGCATGTCAAGTCCTTAAAGTTAAAGAAACTCCCCTTGTGCCTGCATAATTCCCTTCTACATTGTCAGAAGCATTGTAACTGTTGTATGTGCATCCGAGCCATTCCTTTACTGGTAAGAATTCCGTCCCGGCTGTGCCGACTACACAAAAGCCCTTCTGTTTACCACTGTTCACAGATGTGAATGAGGCCTATCTGTTTTTCCATGCCTTGTACATGTCTGAAAGCAGGTAATTGCAAGGTGCCACTGTGAACCTCTGAAACTGCAAGGTATTGTCTGTTGCTGCCCATGCATGACGTTCTTGTGTGACTGTGCCTGCAGAACCTTAGTATCATCTCATGCTTGCTGCAATGGTTAGCTTTGTGTAGCATGTTTCAACACACATTCCAAACCTCTCTGATGTTTGCAAGAAAGTGGTTCCATTTTGTAATGTTTCAGTGATTTTAGCTGGTGTGAATGGGGACCAACAACTGCTTCTCATGAGATTACTTTGAAGTTTCTGTAAATCAATTGTTTGAAGCAATAGTCTGTGTATACATATATTGCCTGTACTGTATGTTTGTTTGCTTTGTTTGCTTTAATCTTCAGACATGCCCTAATGGGAGTCATTGCTACTGTGTGTCTGGTTTACCAGGGTTGTTTTGATTTTTTGTGATTGTTAAGGTATCCAGGGTAGTGTGGTTGCTTGTGTAGTTTGCTTGCTTGTTGTCAAGGACAACTCTGAATTCCTGGAGATATTTTGTATTTATTGTTTTATGGTGACAGGCAGCTTGTGTGGTGACTGGGGCTAAGATTTTATGGAGTTTATGGAATTCATCCCAGTCTTGTTAAACTGCACTGAATCAGTATGGATATGCAGGTTGGAAGAAACATATTTGCTCATTAGCATATCATCCTAAACATGAACAATAAAAGTCAAGTGCAGTAGCTGTAGTTTAATGTCTAGTCAAAATCTTCATATTGTCTCGAGCACACACACACACACACATTTGCTAGCCTGCATAGTGGTTTATCTTAATCATACATGATATTGAATTTTATGCAAAATGAGGCAAGCATTTAGGAATTTTATGCTATGTGGCATTGAAAGTGATGCAAATACTTGAGACAGGGCATGTGTTACCTTGTTATACCTATACATTCCCAATCATTAATTGAAATCATTAGATTACGCAAAATAAATATAATTTTAATGGACTGGAATTTTTTTGCTTTTTCTGTATGCTCAGTTTATGCTTTTGATTCGCACAGTATTTATGTGCTTGACTGAAAAATCTGGTGTTGAAGTCAAAACATCAGGAATAAAAACGAGATGTCTGGTGTTAAGTCAAAACATCAGAAATGAACATTCAGAAGTATTTTGGCAATGAGGGAATTTCACACTTCTTCATCTTATCTGTGAATAGTTTCTCATTTTCTTATTGCACCCAGGGTGTTAGTAAAGTAACGATACTCTTGTCAAAGAGAATCATGATTCCTAAAATGACTGGCTTGTAGTTTCTGCATAACAGCTTCATAAGCTGCAACAACTTCCTTGGCACTTGGTCTTAGCTCTGGCTTCTCCTCTCTGCACCGGGCATGGATTTCAAACAGGTTCAGTTTGAGTACAGTTGCTCCTTGGACACCCCCCAGCAGTCTCCCACAGATCTCAGGTATCTTCCACACATCTACCCTCTCATCATATCCGGGCATGAGGGAGTCATGGAACTCTACATCTTCATAAGGCCAAAGCTGCTCTGGTGCCACAAAATCACCGCCAAGTTCTCGATGACCACACTTCACCAGCTGACCAGCTGATCGATTTACAGCTGGCAAAGCATCTGCATCATTCAGTACCAGCTGCAGATCCTGTGTCAGCAGAAACTGGCTCAAAGCCTTGGCTGGGTCATTGGCATCGCACATGACCAGCGTTCCAAGTGGGCTGGCATGGAGAAAGTGGAGAATCCTGACGAAGTTTAAACACAACTGGAACCTGGTCTCCAAGGTGTTGTAGGGAGCCAACTGTGGAGTCCTCAGCACCTTCTCTAGTCTCTCAGCAGAGCCCAGGGGATGATACTCGGTCACGTAGGTGTCCAATTCTGGACACAGACCAAGGAGCTGGACGATGCTGGGGCTTGGCTGGAGACCTGCCACTCGCTCCAGACCTGTCTGGAAGTCCTCTCTCAAGGCTTTGGTTCCCAACTGGTTTACCACCACAGGCAGCCCTTGCCATGTCCCTAGGTACACCTGCAGGACAGCAAAGACAGAAGGACTGAGCAAAAATTACCACTAAAGGGGGGGTCTCTTGCCTGTAGCTGGAAAGCTGTCAATGATCCAAGGTGAAGAGTTTCAGATCTACAGCTTGTAAGGCAGAAAAAATGTTTTGCATTTCAATTGATTATCACACCACTGCCATTGCTGTACATTCCCTTGATTTAAGCTTCTGTCATGCAATTTTGGGGATCATCTCCATTAGCTAGATGAAGGATAGCTCGGAGTGACAGAATGCCAAGAGAGGCATCTGCTGTTCACAATGGCCACCCTCATGCCAAGAATTAGTTATGTCAACGACTGTGTTTCAAGCACGTCACATGCTGACCCTGACTGAACAGTGTCCTGTAACTCTTGTCACCTTTTTAGTCAGTTCAGAGTAACTGGAGCTGTTTGCACTGTCAAGCACCCCTGAAAGTGAGGCAAAATTCTTGACTACATTTAATGATTGTTGAATGTTTGATATTAACCCATTGCTTACGCAGCTCAACCACGTGGTTGCGATGACGCCAACACCCTTTGGCTACGCAGCTCAACTACGTGGTTGCGGTCGCCGTAAAGAAATTTTCCTATCTACGTGGCTGTTTCAAGGGAAGTAAATCGTACAGCACTTTATGCTGTAACCAATCTGTGTTCGCTGGAGTGACCTTTTCTTTAGTATAGTCCCCGTGAGAAAGCTAGATGTTGTAGAAGCTACGCTCACCCTACGTCGCGTTTTTGCGCTTGTCGACATGGCGTCGCGTTGTCGGTGATTGAGCAGTGATGAAAATGACGAAGTATTAGAAGTGTGGACGGAAGAAGGGTCTGATATTGAAGATCTAGGTGGATATTGGACTTCTGAAGAAGATCTTTATGATTCTGATGCGGAAATAGTCCCAGTCAACGAGAATGAAGCGGTGGCTGACAGCAAAGACGAATCGATTTCGTGGCTGAAAGCGAAAACGAATTGACTTTGTCGCCGTCGACGTCAGAAAGAGAGGAAGAGATAGAAACGGTTTTTACAGCAGACACAGACATCGATTCGGATGCAGAGGATGCCGAAAACCTTCTCTACTCCTCCAATGAACTGTACCACACAAAAGAGGACTATGCTGAGTAGGGCGCCTTCTTTCTCTCGAGTCATTTGAGACTTTTCTTCTATTCAAACAGAGACAGATTGCAGTAAGTGTATATTTTCTGATTTCACCTCTCTGACTTGCTAAAAAAAATAATTTTCAAGCATTTTTTTATCCTGCAGTCAATCATTCATCAATATAGTTTGATGTGGAAATACTGATTTTAGAACTGTTGTGCAAAATCTATCTCTTGACTATTAGTACAATACATTAGGTGTAAAAAAAAAGAAAATCAAAATTGCATGTACCTGGTGTTAAAAAACAAATTTCCCCAATTTTCTTACTGCATATTGTAACTATCCAGCACTTCAGCTAGAAAGTGCAAATGATTTTCTTTCTTGTGGTACCAAATATTAAACAGTTATTCAAAATTTGGACTTTGTACGATTTTTTGAAAACATAAAAAAACACTGCGTACAGAGGTAAAATTCCTAATGCTATCCCTGTGTAAGCAATGAGTTAATAATACAATAAGCTGACCTAACCCAACTCCAAGTCACAAAGCTGTAAAGTATTTATTCCACATTAAAAACATGCCACAAAAGGCCTTCACATTCAGTGATTGACTGGTGAATAAGTTTGTCAGACATTGCATCTAATTCCTACAGGGCTCCTGTGAACCAGAATTGCATCCATCATATTAACTCTCAATATTTTCTGGATTGCAAACTGTTATATGTGACTCTCCATCACAAATTGAGTCGGATGTTCACTGGCCTTATTTTGATATATCGACCAAAAGAGTGAGAGGAATTGGGTGAGTCAGTATTGAGAATATGATAGATTTTGGAATCTCATCCATTTGTTTAAAGCACATCACAATGTTTTTCTGAGCTTTCCATCAGCAGCCATCCAGCTGGTTAACGGGGCCAACATACTACATACAAAATAGCCACCACGATGTTGACATTGTCTTGCCTTAAACACACTGCCAAAACCTTAAAACCCATTTTCACAAAATGTCATACCAGTGGGTACCAGTCTTCAGTACTTAGCTCTTAACTATTTTCACTTTCAGCTAAATGCATAGCTCAGAATTTCTCAAGGTAACATCAGACTCATCTGTGATAATTTGTTAAAGTTTCACATTACTTCTTTGTTTATTTTCATGAAAATATAATGGTCTCATTATGCTTTCTCACATTATGTGCCTACTGACCTTAGAAATTCATAACACTGAGTATTTTTACCAACAACTTTTTAAGGACAACAGAAACAAATAGCACAGTATCAGTTACTAGGCAACTAAAAAGGTGAAACCAAGAGACAAGGATAGGAAGGAGTGAATGAAAAGTTGCACTGATACTTATGAACATAATGTTCACCTTTAAAAGGTGATTGATACCCTGGTGTTGAAAATAATTAAAAGTCAGATACCAAATGGTATGATAAACAAAATATTTACTTCTCCCACTTGTCCATAAGAAAGAATGCAATCATGACATGAGCGTGAATTGGAAAGAGAATAGGTGTCACACATAAACACGCAAATTAAAAACTTGCCATTTTTACTGCTCCGCCTCCAATAGACTTTGTTATGCTGACAGTCTTCTTGATGTCTTCACAAGCCAGCCATGGATGACAACTGTCTAGACCATACAGACTGAAATAACCATCTCCACAGACTGGTCTGCACACATACTTGTTCGTAAATTTTTCTTCAATGCACATTTCCTTGGATTTCCAAAGACCAAACTGAAAGAAAACGAACGCAGAAAGAATAACAACACAGACAGAGACGCAAACAAGAAGGTTGCGTGGTACAGAAGTGTTCATGGTGTGGAGTTGGCTTCCTCCGGTTTCCAACAGCATTCTACACAGGAAAATTAATCAGCACTGATGCTTGATTTATCATATCACAGTCAAATTGGCCAGATCGCTAATCTGCACTCCGCAGAGCCAGAGCAGAGGCAGATGCAGAGGAGAGGGTGATGCTCTTTCCTCTTTTAGTCGACAAGGCTAAGCTCGTTCAAACCGCGTCAGGTCTTGAAGGAATAACATCCGAAGAAACAAAAAATCACTGTATGCGCAGGTAACTTCGCTAGGGATGCAATGAATCACATCACGTGTTAAGTGTTTCTTTTGATCCCCAAGTGGTTGCAAGCCGTCATTTTGTGTTCTGCTGAATGCAGGATACAGGGAGATTACTCTGATAACAGCGGAAGTTACAACTTTTCCCTCGCATGATCTATCAAAACGTTTAAACATCTTTTTGATATATTATATGTAATGTGATACTGAGATAACCATCACTACATAATGATACATGTCATGCAAAGAAATATTAACAAGCCTTTCGTATGATTAATTTAGTTGAAAAAATTGTTCGGTGTATCACAAAGTCCGACTTCCTGTTCGGTCTTTTGGGCCTGGTGTTTCTGGCAGTTCAGGTGCGTAGGCAAACCACAACACTAAATCGACTAACATCTTCGTCTCTACTAAACATTTTTGAAGCGGACCTGGCCTAATTACTCACAACTAGTAACATTTTAAGTTGTATGTTGTATATACTGGTTTGCTGACATAAATCCGGGTGTAAACAATTTATTATTGCGACAATCACGCACGCTTGCTCCGCGAATGTTTGGCTTCAAACCAGTAAATGTTCTCAATTTTGAGACGTTTAAAAAAAAATCCGCTCAGTTGTTGAAGTGACAACGTAATTACTTAGTTCTTGCATTTTAAGTAAAGCTCTCCGGCGCTGCGAATTTGTGTAAAGAAAACAACGATTGTACATTTCCGTCCAAATGTTGGACCAAATCGTGCATTTTCAAATTTTGTTATGAAGTCCCTGTCTTCGGATTCTGAACATGCGTACGGGCGGCACAATGTACCCGCCTTAAAATCATTTATGTTGTTTCCTGGTTCTGATGTATAGCAGGTCAGCACAAACAAAATTTAGCCCCACTTTTATATCCACCCCCATTTACTTCAGTAATTGCTTTCTTTTGTCAGGACAAGATGAAGTTTAACAAACTGAAGACCGCGTCACGGCGGAAGAACAGGAAAATTCACTTCAATGCTCCTTCTCACATTCGCCGTAAGATCATGAGCTCCCCCCTGTCCAAGGAACTTCGTCAGAAGTACAACGTGCGCTCCATGCCCATCAGGAAGGACGACGAAGTGCAGGTGAGTCCGTCAGGGTCTAAATGAGATTGTGGCTTACAGCCTTACGAGTGTGTGTGTGCGTGCTTGCGTGCACGCACGTGTGTGTGTGCATGTGTGTAAGTGTGTGTGTGCGTAAGTGTGTGTGTGTGTAAGTGTGTGTTTTGTATGTGTTTTGTATGTGTATGTGTGCATTCAAGTGTACTTCTGCAGATGTATCATTGTATGTGTTTGATCTGTGGACCTTGTTCCAAGTTTAGAGTGGGCATGCAAGACCATAACAGCACTGAAGGGATCTACACAAGACAGTCTCTTTCGTGGAGCCTTGGAATAGTGTGCCTGTTGTGGCAGTTTCTTAAAGATACTTTAGATTCAGCCAGTGCCATGATAGAGCAACAGCTTCCAATGCCAGGTCAGCTACTGCATGAATATAGATGATGGGTCTCAATGAATTGTCCATGTGAGATAAGGGCGAAGACCCTTTTATTTCCTGCTGACTTAAAACTTTTTCATTCTTTATATCATTGGGGGTGGTGGTGGTGGGGGAGGGGGGCTGGTAATCATTGAACTTTGTGCTGTCCCATCTTCCCTGATTAATGAGCATTTGGAATAACCACTATTTAAGTTAAAAACGTTTTTCAGAAAAAGATAAACTGATTGAAAGTTCAGACAGACCTACCGACCCTATTTTTTCTGGCCCTATTACCATAACCACAACAACAGACCTGTGCACTTGTACGATAAAATCGTAATTTTTACGATTTTTGCCTGGCATGAAAAATCTACAGATTTTTCACTCTACGGACCGGCATTACTTTTTTCTGTACAATTTCGGCCAGTTTCGGCAATTGCCGCGCACGCCTTCGTGGTCCGCCAGTGGCAAGCGCGGCATTTGTCGTTTCAGACACCACGTGCATTCTGACTCTCTCCAAAGTACAAGCCTATCATATAACTCTACGTTTACTGACTCCAGTTCATGCAGAAGAGGTTTCTCTACAGTCTTCAGCTTGGCCAATCAAAAATCAGGGCGATTTTATGTGCGGTATAGTAGAAATTATGGGCTATCCTGTACGAATGGAAGTGGACGCTCGAGGCAACATGTCGCGATCGCGAAATCTGTTTGAGGATTTTAATCCTTCAGCTGCCGAAGATGAAGATGATGAGGAAACTTTAGATGAAGTGATCAGGCAAGCTGTAATTAGCTCAAGAATGCCGACCTCTCAAGCTGCGAGTGATCGAGAGGTGGGAGAGGATGACAGTGAGGGTTGAATGCGAACAGCTGATGACCCGCTAATTGCGCCGTTCACGGGCGAGTCGTTTAAATCTTACGATTTTTCCAAAAATCTTACGATTTTTATCTTCTTGTCTTATGATTATTCCAATGGAGGGTGCACAGGTCTGCAACAATTTAATTGCAGATCTTGCATAGTATGTTTTATCTGCTGTGATTTGTGGCAATGCATATATACCAACAATAGCTGTAGACGTTGGAGATTCCAGTGAAGCAGACATTACTGCTGTGATTACTATAGCATACTGAGTAAAGTCGGAGCTGCTTCATCACACTCGCATACCGACACTTGAAAAACACGGGCTGGTGTTCAATGAAGACTGGGAGACTAGCAACTTGTGTACATGGCACATCAAGGTCAGCTTGCACTATACTAGTTACATTGTCTTGACAGGGTGATACACTCTGTGTGTGTTCATCAAAAAAGGTATGATAAAAAAAACTTCGACCTACATGCACCCCCAACGACCCACACCCACCCCCACACCCCACCCCTTAAAGTTAAAAAGACTCATTTTTGACTCACATGCGAAGCAAAAGTGAGTCTATGTACTGAGCCGTGTCGTCCGTCCGTCCGTCCGTCCGTCCGTCCGTCCGGGCGGGCGTCCGTAAAAAACTTAAACGTTGGATTTTTCTCGGAGACTATTAAGTCTATCAACACCAAATGTGGCATGATGGTGTATGATGACAAGGCCTCAAAAAATATACATAGTGACTTGACCTTGCTTCAAGGTCAAGGTCACAGGAGCCATAAATGTGGTCTCAAAAACAGTCATTTTTCACATTTTCCCAATTTTCTCCCACGTTATTGAGAATGGCGACCTTAGCTACAAGTGGTATATAGGTCAAAGCAAGCCCTATCTTTTGATACCAGTTTGGTTGACCTTGCTTCAAGGTCAAGGTCACAGGAGCTCTTCAAAGTTGGATTGTATACATATTTTGAAGTGACCTTGACCCTGAACTATGGAAGATAACTGTTTCAAACTTAATAATTATGTGGGGCACATGTTATACTTTCATCATGAGACACATTTGGTCACATATCATCAAGGTCAAGGTCACTTTGACCCTTATGAAATGTGACCAAAATGGGGTAGTGAACCACTAAAAGTGACTATATCTCATGGTAGAAAGTGCCAATAAGCACCATTGTGCTTCCTATGTCTTGAATTAACAGCTTTGTGTTGCATGACCTTGGATGACCTTGACCTTGGGTCAAGGTCACATGTATTTTGGTAGGAAAAATGTGTAAAGCATTTCTTCGTGTATGATGTCATTGGTAGGTTTAGTTGTTTGACCTTGACCTTGAAGGTCACCTGAAGGTCAAGGTCATATAAAGGTCAAGGTCAAGCATGTGAGTCGTATGGGCTTTGCCCTTCTTGTTTTACTCACATGCGAAGCAAAAGTGAGTCTATGTACTCAGCCGTGTCGTCCGTCCGGGCGTAAAAAACTTAAACGTTGGATTTTTCTCGGAGACTATTAAGTCTATCAACACCAAATGTGGCATGATGGTGTATGATGACAAGGCCTCAAAAAACATACATAGTGACTTGACCTTGCTTCAAGGTCAAGGTCACAGGAGCCATAAATGTGGTCTCCAAAACAGTCATTTTTCACATTTTCCCAATTTTCTCCCACGTTATTGAGAATGGCGAACTTAAGCTACAAGTGGTATATAGGTCAAAGCAAGCCCTATCTTTTGATACCAGTTTGGTTGACCTTGCTTCAAGGTCAAGGTCACAGGAGCTCTTCAAAGTTGGATTGTATACATATTTTGAAGTGACCTTGACCCTGAACTATGGAAGATAACTGTTTCAAACTTAATAATTATGTGGGGCACATGTTATACTTTCATCATGAGACACATTTGGTCACATATCATCAAGGTCAAGGTCACTGACCCTAATGAAATGTGACCAAAATGGGGTAGTGAACCACTAAAAGTGACTATATCTCATGGTAGAAAGTGCCAATAAGCACCATTATGCTTCCTATGTCTTGAATTAACAGCTTTGTGTTGCATGACCTTGGATGGTCAAGGTCACATGTATTTTGGTAGGAAAAATGTGTAAAGCATTTCTTAGTGTATGATGTCATTGGTAGGTTTAGTTGTTTGACCTTGACCCAGAAGGTCACCTGAAGGTCAAGGTCATATAAAGGTCAAGGTCAAGCATGTGAGTCGTATGGGCTTTGCCCTTCTTGTTTTCATTTCATTGCGGGTTTGGTTTGCTGATATGACTTGATTATGACCATTATTGCTAAATTACATAGCAAGAAGTGTGAATAATTTTTTTTATGGGTACATATGACAAAGATGTACTTGTCTTTCAAAATTCAACAAAATAGTGGACCATTGCTTGCCAAAGTGAAAAATACTACTGGCTGAATTGGGAAACGACTGACATTTTTGGCGTGTCAAAGCTGACTATAACACTTAGCTGATGTATGTCCATGTGCAGGTTGTGCGTGGCCACTACAAAGGCCAGCAGGTGGGCAAGGTGGTGCAGGTGTACAGGAAGAAGTTTGTCATCTACATTGAGCGCATCCAGCGTGAGAAGGCCAATGGTGCCACTGTCCACGTCGGCATCCACCCCTCCAAGGTATGGATACTGTGACCCTCCTGCTCTCTAGGATGTGAAAAGGTGTGTAGAGAGCAATGATGGATTGTAGAGTGCCTGTACAAATGTTTGAATTCTCAAAGAAGGGACAGTTTTTTTCTATACTGTTTCTGTCATCAAATGAGTAAAACTTGCAAGGGATGGGAATAATGTATTGCGTGCCCAGTTTGGAATTTTGTTTACCTAAGTTGGCTGTTTTGGATGTGCTGGCATTTAGGCTAAATGTGAAATGCAATATTTCAGGTAATTTTCTGGTTAAAGAATGTTTAAAACAAATTCTGCACTAATCCTCAAAATGTTTCCATCTAGTCTTGTGCGTGTGTGAGTGTGTCAGTATTGCAAGTGAAGGAGTGATGTAGCTAGCCAGTTTTTGTTTAATGTGAAGCAGCTGTCTTGAGTTATGCATGATATTGTGCACTGCATAGATAATTCCCTCTGTTGATCTATTTAATTGAATAGAGCCAGGGCTCTCCTCCTTACCCTTGTGAGTTGGGGGTTTAGATTTGACCCACCGCCTCTCCCTACACAATTCGTAAAAGGGAAATATATAAGGACATCGTGAGTTGATTTGCATCTACTCTATACTATTCTAGTGATTTTCGTGCTTAATGGCCTTACATAACCTATAAAGACTGATCAGCTGTGAAACACCTTCTATCCATCCACCCATCCATCCTCCTATGGAAAGACCATCTTGTTTCTGGAAAGAGAAAATTTAATGAGCAAAAACCTGTCCTCCAGTAGACACTTACCCCTTTCACTTTGAAGTAATAGTTCGTTCTGTATGCTGCTGGCAAACATTTTGTTCAATCATGTTACTGAACAGCTAAGGGGAGAGACATGGGTATAAAAATGCTCAAAATGTCATTATCTGGGAATTTTAACATGAGCATTTTTGAGTTGTTTCAACCCTCTTCAATGCAGTTTCAATAGTCTCTTTACCTAAAACATGCTAGAAAACAAAAAAATGCAAAGGAAGAACTTTAACCCTCAGAGAATTTTGCTGGTACTGTGGGAAATACATAAAAAAATTGGAAAAGGCAAAATTTCCCAAAGTTTCTAAAAACAGAGATTCTTTTGAGTAAATGAAATAAGTAAATATCCTTTCCAAAAAGTATTTGGAATTTTCCCAAAAGGATGTTACAAGTTTAACCCTCTGCGCGCCGTGGGCGGTCATAACCGCCGACGTTGTTACCTCCCCTCACAGCCGTCGGCGGTTACAGTTGACAGACGGATAGGCATGTTTGAATCTGGAGCCGTTTGCTATGAATCTTGGGATTGTGAGAGCTCTCTACGCATGGAGACTGCACAGAAGAGCCTCGCTTTCATAATAACAGTCGCCATATTTTTTCACTGCAAGTGCGCGAATTTAGATCGAATTTTGAAGTTACCGATCAAGGTAGACACGCTGCTGCGCAATTTCGACTGTGCACGCTGTCCCAGAAATGGCTGAGCTCGATCCTGATGAAGAGCGAATCTTTGAAATATTGTTCGATTCTGACTCGGAAAAAGAATTCCATGGCTTCACAGAGGAAGATTTCTTCGAGTTTACCACAGACTGACAGTGACTGAGTGACTGCTGACGAAATCGAAGTTGAACCAGCCCAGTCCAAGATTCTGTCTGCGTATGGTCACTCATGGTTGCTGTGGCAAACTCGACCAAATCTTCCTCTGTGAAGCCATGGAATTCTTCTTCCGAGTCAGAATCGAACTCAAAGATTCGCTCTTCTGTCTTCATCAAGATCGAGCTCAGCCATTTCTGGGCCAGCGTGTGCAATCGAAATCGTGCAGCAGCGTGTCTACCTCGATCGGTAACTTCTAAATTTGCTCTAAATTCGCACATGGACTCTCCTCAACATGTGCCCGATGAGATATCTAAATCGAATGCTTTTCATCTCTATTTCAACTAATAAAGTTGTTGACTTGATGGTCGACGAAACAAATCGCTACGCTGGTCAAGTGAGGGCGAAGAAAGGAAGCGATGCGGGAATTTATTCTCGAGTAAGCCAGTGGCACTCGACACGTTTTTGACTCACATGCGAAGCAAAAGTGAGTATGTACTGAGCCGTGTCGTCCGTCCGTCCGGGCGTAAAAAACTTAAACGTTGGATTTTTCTCGGAGACTATTAAGTCTATCAACACCAAATATGGCATGATGGTGTATGAGGACAAGGCCTCAAAAAACATACATAGTGACTTGACCTTGCTTCAAGGTCAAGGTCACAGGAGCCATAAATGTGGTCTCAAAAACAGTCATTTTTCACATTTTCCCAATTTTCTCCCACGTTATTGAGAATGGCGACCTTAGCTACAAGTGGTATATAGGTCAAAGCAAGTCCTATCTATTGATACCAGTTTGGTTGACCTTGCTTCAAGGTCAAGGTCACAGGAGCTCTTCAAAGTTGGATTGTATACATATTTTAAAGTGACCTTGACCCTGAACTATGGAAGATAACTGTTTCAAACTTAGTAATTATGTGGGGCACATGTTATACTTTCATCATGAGACACATTTGGTCACATATCATCAAGGTCAAGGTCACTTTGACCCTTATGAAATGTGACAGTGAACCACTAAAAGTGACCATATCTCATGGTAGAAAGTGCCAATAAGCACCATTGTGCTTCCTATGTCTTGAATTAAGAGCTTTGTGTTGCATGACCTTGACCTTGGGTCAAGGTCACTTGTATTTTTGGTAGGAAAAAATGTGTAAATCATTTCTTAGTGTATGATGTCATTGCTAGGTTTAGTTGTTTGACCTTGACCTTGGTCACTGAATGTCAAGGTCACGGTCAAGCATGTGAGTGGTATGGGCTTTGCCCTTCTTGTTTATTTGTGTTGTCTCAGTTTTTTTTCCTTATCATATTGTATTGCATGGACATTAATTTCTGTGGGTCTATCAGAGAGAGCATTCAATTTTTCATCTTTCCTCCAAAAATTTTGCCTCTATAGCAAATAATAAAATAATTGTATATTTTTAAACAGAAGAGGGGTCTCGGTTTTTGGGCACGCGCAGAAAATAACTGGCTGCAGGGAGTAAAAACCGTGAAAAATTAATGGCGTCCTGAGGGTTAACTCATTGGAGTCGTGGCTAAATATTGTGATCGTTCTCCAGGATCGTAAGTTTTTCGTGCATTAAAAAAAAAAATAAAGATACAAAGGCATAAGATAACAATACAAATTTTATATCAAATGAAAGCTTTACATTCAAAGAATGATCTAAGGGACTTAAATGCTAATTATGAATTACACACCATAGAATTGAGTGTGTACATGCACGAAAATGGAAAAATAGAAGAAAAAAAAGTTCACTAGCTGTTATGGGAAGCATACAAGCTCCTGGAAAATGATAAACTTTAAATGTCAATATCCAAGTAATGCAAATGTGTATAAACATTTAGTACTGACAAATACAAGCAGATGGAGGCTAGCAATCAACCAAATCAAAGTATATGTTCATAGAATTGGAAGAACAAACGTTTTGCAGTACGCTTTCCCTCCTTTTTGTCAACACACACCACAGCACGAAGGTTACAATTTCTGATCATCAATGGAAAAGATTTTCTAAGGGGAAGCAAAGAACATAGACATAAAGAAGCGTCACTCCGCGATTTTACGCAGGACGAGATTTAGAGTTGCGTCCCTTGTTTTTGGTTGGATGGCAGGCGAAATCAATGCTTGGAGTGATTATGCCATCTACTCATGCTACTATAATTACATCCAACCCAAAACAAGGGAAGTAAGCAAAAATTACTCGTGACGTAAAAAATATCGGTGACGTAAGCAAAATCTCATCCTGCTTTTTTTACTATACAAGATACAGGAGTGACGCTTCTTTGTGTCTATGTTCTTTGGGGGAAGTAAATATGCTTGCAAATTCCTTCAGCTACATAGGCTAACAAGATCTACCTCCCTTAGACCGTTATAACAAAAGGGAGAACTTAGCAAGCGTGTCGTGAGATATCTCGCGATGCAATTCTGGCAGGAGAACACTCATCGAGATATTTCACGATACGACTCCTATGCGTTAAGATATTGAAATTACAAATCTAAGGAAACCTAAATTTTAAGGCTTAATGCTTGTGGAACTTTGCAATCAACTTGCTTGCACATTTCACCTGTAAATAAGCAAAGCTATTCTCATGAAGATGTTGAGGAAATGCAAGAGGCCTCTGCCTGCAGAAGTGCATGTTGTTGGCTATGGTTAATTTTTTTCTTTTGGGTCTGACATGCAGGTGGTGATTGTAAAGCTGAAGATCGACAAGGACAGGAAGCGCATCCTGGAGCGCAAGGCACTCACCCGCCAGAAGACTGCGGACAAGGGCAAGCACACGGAGGAGTCCATCATGGAAACGTCCTAGATGCTCTGCTAATAAACCTATGGAAGCAATCCGTTTGCTTTTGTCTTCGTATTAATTCTTTTGTTGTGAGCAACACAAGAGAAACCTATGACTGCTGGGAAAGGTGAAATCTTTCTCCAGGGTTTAATGACCAAGATTGGCTTTAACCACAGCCAATGTTGACTGGAATGTAGATCTGGGTAGTTCAGTGCTTTGAACATTGATACATGTCTTGTTTCCAGAATGGCCTATCTACTCTTGTAGGCTGTGTAAGGCAGTTGACACAAAATTGCTAGAGCTTGTCAAAATAAATTCAATATGCCAAGTGGTGTTCACGTTTTACCTTCATCCCAAAAGTGGTCTCCGAAGAAATATTGTATGAGAAAATGTGGCAGCTATTAAGGGAAATCAATCCTTTATTCACTTTTTAAAATAAAAACTATTATTTACTGCAGGACTACCAACAGTTTAAAGCGCATCATTAATTTTCTATGTAATGATGAAGAAATGCTTACACGTAACTCCTGCATTACTCGCATTCCGTTGTCCACAAGGTTAAAAGACGACTGGAAACTTCTGTCTTAGCAGTCGGGCCATCCAGAGGTCGTGACCCACCTCTACCAACTTGAAATTTCCAACAATTCTGGAAAGATGATACTTGAAATCAAGATTATGTGATGTAAATAATGGGCCAAAATTAAGGTAGTTGCTGAACTCGCCATGAGTTCTCCAATGCCATGTTGCTGAACTCGCTGCAGCGCATTCTACCGAAGGCTGTATATTCAAACAACTCTGTCGTGATCTGCGTGCATCCGAAAGTGTACGCAGATGAGGATGTTGTTGAAATCGCTATGAAAGAAGCATCAAATGAGAAGGACGATGTGATCCCTTTTTCCAAAGATGAAAAAAATGCAGTTTTAGAGGAGCAGATCATAGGTATAGTGCACGAACTGCTGACAGAAGAAGAGGAATCGGAAACTGATCCGTACACGCTGTCGGCTTAGAGTCGGCCTCACTCCAGTCGAACTAAATACAGGCACGCCAGACGATACCCATCTTTGTTGCAATACTATATTCAAAATAAAATTAACGAGAGAATGACATTGATCTACAAGGATAGAGGAGACAAAGAGCATTCTAATGATGGCAACAGTTTTTCCATTGCTTGATTAGTATTTTTTCAGCAATTTCTGTAAAAATGACCAGAAACATGCGTCTCCAGTCAATGAGTTAACTTGCAGTGCTCGTGTGAATTCTTGCTTGTGACCATATGAGAAAGGTGTTTACTATCATGTAATGCTGGAACTATCAAGTGGTCTATTGGTGTTGCAACTCCAGCCAATTGTTGAACTACCTCGTTCTTTCAGCGTTCTTCAGACAACAAACGAAACACAAAAAATGCCAATTGTATCTGTAATCTTTATTCCATTAAAATGTTTTTGGAATTGACCAAGCACTCCTAAACTGAAATCAAAATAGAATTGAACCAAGGACTTGCATTGAATATCAATGTGAGGAATGAAAGTGGAGTGACAAAGGAGCTGCATGGGACAAAATGTCCAGTAGTCTTGCATGTGGGTTGTGCTTCCCCAAACTCGCACAATACTGAAGCATATCTACGGGACCTGCCTATGCCAGCCAGGACAGATAAAAGTACGTTTTAGAATGAGCAGCAGGGACAATAAATTGTCATGCCAAGAGGTATACATCAAGTGGAGATGATGTGAACATGTATATTTTGCAGGCAAACGGGAAATGAAGAGCACCTACAGTTTAAATGCTGGGGGTATGACTGCTTCAGATAGGGGAAGTGCGGTGCTTTGGCTTGGTTCATATTTAAAGCACTAATGCTCAGGAGAAAAAAAATTACTTCATGAACAAGTTTGTTGCCTGAAGTGTCGAGAGCGAGCAACAGGGATAAACTGCACTGTCCTGTACCCCAACCTTTTCCAACTGGGAGCCCTGTAAAGACGGAACGCTTTCCAGAACTGACAACTTTTGGGTGAAATCTTCCATGCTGCACTAATAATTTCAAAAAAAATTGTCCAGATTACATTTATAGTTTTAACTCGTTCAAGACAAGTATTTTTAGTGTTGCTTATCCCTAGAATAGCAAGAAAATATATGTGTTTTGAAATTTTTTTTAAAAAGAACTAAAGCTATAGATTTAAGTTTGGTTCTCTGAATTCCATTTTCCCCTTACAAGAAGGAAAATTATGCAAATGGAGGGCATGATATGAACCAGTGCATCGTCAATGACTGTGTTCAGCATTTAGCAAATGAGTTGAATTCAATCAAAATTATATGTATTCACCTAGATCTTGCACAGTATCAGCTCTGATTATGATGATCGAAGTGCAACCTCTTGGTGCTCTTTTGAACACTATTACTTTATGCTCAAATGTATCACAAGTTTGCAGAATGAAGAGTTAAATAAAAACAAAGATGCAAAAATATGTAGCAAATTCTCATCACTTTAACGCAAGAACTGCATATATGCAAGACACTATGAACACATTACTCTTCCCTCAACAACAGGTAACAAATCTGTATACATATTATATATATATATATATATATAACCTCTTTTGCTCAGACATACATTTATACATGTAGCTCATTTGCTCAGAAATCCCTCATGAAAAAAACACCATTTCAGATTAAATAAAATCTGCAAAAATGCATTTTCATTCACAACCCATTCCATTATTTTATCGCCACAGGTAGGATACTTCTAGTCTTATCATCATGACTGCATAGGTTTTCCAAGTAATACAAAACAGAAATTATTGGCAAGAGTCAGTGAGGTGAGTATATTTACAATTGCAGTGCAACAAACCTGACAAGCAATAAACAATGTGGATAAAATAAGAAAACTGGAATGGTTCTTCAGGAAGAAAAGATGATATTTTCTTATGATGAATACTGTGGCAACCTGATATGCTTCAGTGACAACAATGATGACATCAGCATTAAATTTCAATGAAAATTAGTATCAGGTTGAATCTTTTTTTACATTTGGTGTGATGAAATTGCACTTTGTGTAAGCTCTCATCTCTACACTTGATTAATTCTATGGCAATACTATGCATTTATTAAGCAAAAATGAAACGGTCTTGGATCAAATCACCCATTGGGATCATAGATATACTAAGCTGTCTAAATGCTATTAAAAATATTCACTCATTCTTCAAACCATAACAAAGCCACATTATCTTTCAAATTTAGACTACTGTCAGTGAAAGTGGAGGACAGTGTCTATTTGTGAAGGAACTTAATTATGAACAACTCCATGAAGTAAAATTCCACCAAATACTTGTGGCAGGGAAACAATGCATCCAAAGGAAGAGGAAAAACATGACATGTGATGTTGAGGAGGCAAAGGAGGAATGCATGCACACAAGCATATCTTCCATAGAACACAAGTTCAATGAGTGCAAACCATCTTACAAATATGGATAAGAAGCAGATGCACAAGATTTCTGGTATTGATGAATAGTGGATGTAGGCAGACAGGCTGCCTGACATAAAGAAGGGCAGATGAAGACAGGTAGGCTTTCTCAAGGGGTGAAGCGTAGATCAAGAAGACAGGATGCCTGTCAGCAGGTGGCTGGGTCCTCCACGTCGGCATTGGAGCCCGTCACCATCACCAGATGACTGCCTGAAGAGAGACCACCACACATGGTTAGCCACTTCAACTTGCTCAAACAATAAGCAGCTGCACTATGAGGATGAACATGAAAATCAGGACAAGAAACTTCCAGACTCATGGTCTTCAGAGGAAGAGCCCCACCCAGCCTTGAAGTATTTGCCTCCTGTCTTCCTGACTCTCGCGGGGTGGCTGCAGTAAGCCCCACCCAGCCTTGAAGTATTTCCCTCCTGTCTCCCTGACACTCGCAGGGTGGCTGCAGTAAGCCCCACCCAGCCTTGAAGTATTTGCCTCCTGTCTTCCTGACTCTCGCGGGGTGGCTGCAGTAAGCCCCACCCAGCCTTGAAGTATTTCCCTCCTGTCTCCCTGACACTCGCAGGGTGGCTGCAGTAAGCCCCACCCAGCCTTGAATTATTTCCCTCCTGTCTCCCTGACACTCGCAGGGTGGCTGCAGTAAGCCCCACCCAGCCTTGAAGTATTTCCCTCCTCTCCCTTACACTCGCAGGATGGCTGCAGTAAGCCCCACCCAGCCTTGAAGTATTTCCCTCCTGTCTTCCTTACACTCGCAGGGTGGCTGCAGTAAGCCCCACCCAGCCTTGAATTATTTCCCTCCTGTCTCCCTGACACTCGCAGGGTGGCTGCAGTAAGCCCCACCCAGTCTTGAAGTATTTCCCTCCTCTCCCTTACACTCGCAGGGTGGCTGCAGTAAGCCCCACCCAGCCTTGAAGTATTTCCCTCCTGTCTCCCTGACACTCGCAGGGTGGCTGCAGTAAGCCCCACCCAGCCTTGAAGTATTTCCCTCCTGTCTCCCTGACACTCGCAGGGTGGTTGCAGTAAGCCCCACCCAGCCTTGAAGTATTTCCCTCCTGTCTCCCCGACACTCGCAGGGTGGTTGCAGTAAGCCCCACCCAGCCTTGAAGTATTTCCCTCCTGACTCCCTGACACTCGCAGGGTGGCTGCAGTAAGCCCCACCCAGCCTTGAAGTATTTCCCTCCTGACTCCCTGACACTCGCAGGGTGGCTGCAGTAAGCCCCACCCAGCCTTGAAGTATTTCCCTCCTGTCTTCCTTACACTCGCAGGGTGGCTGCAGTAAGCCCCACCCAGCCTTGAAGTATTTCCCTCCTGTCTCCCTGACACTCGCAGGGTGGCTGCAGTAAGCCTCACCCAGCCTTGAAGTATTTCCCTTCTGCCTTCCTGACACTCGCAGGGTGGCTGCAGTAAGCCACACCCAGCCTTGAAGTATTTCCCTCCTCTCCCTGACACTCGCAGGGTGGCTGCAGTAAGCCACACCCAGCCTTGAAGTATTTCCCTTCTGTCTTCCTGACACTCACGGGGTGGCTGCATTAAGCCCCACCCAGCCTTGAAGTATTTCCCTTCTGTCTTCCTGACACTCGCGAGGTGGCTGCAGTAAGCCCCACCCAGCCTTGAAGTATTTCCCTCCTGTCTTCCTGACAATCGCGGGGTGGCTGCAGTAAGCCCCACCCAGCCTTAGGTGCCCATCACTGATCTAAAAACATAATCCCCTTAAGTATGCCAAAGAAAATATTAAGGCCAACACGCAGAAAGTGTTATGGGCCCTGTATGTACATGTCCCATACCATGTCTTTCCACACCTAGCTGGCACTCTTGCAACAACTTAGCTGTTAACAAAACCTAATTGTTCTGTCTTTAGATGATATTGGGTCTTGCCTTCTACTCAATTAATAACAATGAGTCAAGAGTAGGAAAGCTTGAGGATTTGCACACACACCCTCCCTGGGCAGCAAGAGGTGATGTGTGAATGGTAGGAGGGATGGGGAATAATGTTGGGGCATCATACCATTACTACACAAAGCTGCCCTGCTCAGAGTACTTAACTGCAAATTAAGTAGTTGCAATGTAGAGATGGTTTGAGGTGGATTTCAGCATCTAGTTTCACCTATGGACTGCAAAAAAAATTTGCTTATCTCCTATAAAAGCAACAACAAATTATGATGTTTTTCTTACTCATATTGTCCACAGAATAGCATAGTGCTAAATAGAAAATACATAAAGTCTCAAACTCTATCTTCATGTCACTAATAACCCACTAATTTTCCTCCACTGTCAATAATGAGACAGCAAAGTGCGCCAGGGATTCCTCTCTGCACTCAGCTGCCAGAGTGCTGTCTACCTGATCCAAGATCCATGTTGTCCTCTGCTGGCTGTCTGTGGGCAGCTCTCCTGACCTCGGGATTCAAGTCCAAGGGTGGATCATCATCATCATCCAGTAACGTCTCAGAGTTATTCCGACTTCGAATAATGGAGTAGCGTCGCACTTCCTTCATCTTCCTGAAACACAAAAGCAAGGGGCAAATAAGTCAAGTGCATTCCTGAAACAGAGAACACTAGCATTACTCTGTTAAAAAAGTATTATATATATATATATATATATATATATATATATATATATATATATATATATTTTTTAATAAAGATCAGAATATGTTTTAACTCAGTGACTAAAATGTTCTTCAAAACAGATTCAATTCCAAGTTTTGAGTGGAGCAAATTATTTTCCATTAGGAACATATCATTTCATCTGTTGCTATAATGTAAGCAAGGGATCTAAAAAATAGGGATTTTGAGAGAGAGAGAGAGAGAGAGAGAGAGAGAGAGAGAGAGAGAGAGAGAGAGAGAGAGAGAGAGAGAGAGAGAGAGACAGACAGACAGACACACAGACAGACAGACAGACACACAGACAGACAGATGGACTGGCAAACGGAAAGACAGATGGACTGGCAAACGGAAAGACAGATGGACAAAGACATAGCTACAGAAAGAGACAGGCAGAGAGAGAGAGAGAAGGAAAAGGTAGAGAACAGACAAACACACAGACAGACAAATAAACCAAAAGAAAAAAGAAAAAAAACAACCGCCCACAACAAAAGACAGAAACAGAGACAGAGAGACTGACTGACAGATAAACACTCACTTTCTGTAGTAGGCCAAGACAAGAATAGTGACAACAGCCACGGCCAGGAGGACTGGAATGCCAATGTACAGAGGCCTAAGGTTGGGCCCAACTGGCTTGATGGGATTGACTCCTGGAGCTACAACACACACACAGGCTCTCTCAGACAGGAAACCAAGCTTTGAATGAATGCAGCTCATGCATTTTATTTCCAACCTTTCAACATGGCACACATGTCTTTAGTTTGCTACAGTTGTATCTAAATTAAATGAGGAGAAAAGAGAGAGAAAACTGTTACAATAGGGAAATACAGAAAATGCAAGGCAGAAAAATATTTAACACGTATGTTCAAACCATAGTGATATGCCAAGATACAAATGAGTGCAAACTATTTCACTGAGTAAAAGTTAAAATTGCCAAAAATTCATCATCAAACTCAAAGGCACTACTGTGTTGCACTCACCATCCGTTACTACTTGAGCCTCTGTGACTGTGACATAGCCCATGGGGTCATCAGGTCCAAAAAGCGACACGCCAACTTTCTGGCTGCTGACTTGTTGTAGGATGCCATCCACAATCTGAAGGCAGAAAAACTGGACAGGTTAAAAGGGGAGATAATGTGGACCCTCTCATGCATCAGTCACCTCCCCTCGACATGGGTGGCATCCACCCATTCCACACTGCCATCTCCCTGTGAGAGCACTTGAAAGGTATTGAACTAAGTTGAGGAAAGATCCCAGAGTCAAAACTTCATTGTTGGGGTCACTAAAAGTTTCTTCATGTATCCAGTGTAGGACTTATATTCAAATTATTGACAGTCAGTCTGCAAAAATAAATGCTAATGTGAACTCGGAAATATATATGTGCTGGGATATTGAGTCGCTTACCTGACAAAAATGTCAATTTCTTTGGAGCAAAATTACTGGTTTGTGCTGAAAAGCTACAGACCTGTTACAAACGAGGAAAGTTATGCATAGGAAAAATTATTTTTAAATCAAAGTCTTGCTGAAGCAGTTGCAAGCAACTGAAGGTGAACACTGAAATTATCAGCACACAGAGCGGGACAGTCACCTGTTTGATGGGGACAGCATCCAGGGTAGAGTTAGCACTCTCCAGAACCAGGACATCGGCCTGGGCCGGACTGGAGCTGTACAGCCACACTGCCAGCCTGCTCTCCCCCACTCCCACCACCTGCACAAGGCCAGGCATACAACAAACAGGTCAGCAGTCTTCTAAATGGAATGACAGAAGAAGAGACAGAAAGTCAAAGGCACAAAGACAGGTAAACAGGGAGGAAAGTGTAGCATAGAGCTGACTGAATGACAGACATAATACCCCCCCCCCCCCCCCCCCCCATCCCCTACCCAATTCTCATGCCCTCTTAATACACAGTAAATGTAGCCCCTGTACTCATAAAAACATTGCTTCGAACATACATGCGTATGTATCTATCCGTGCTTGCCCATGTGATCAGGTACACACATACATGTACATTTACTTACACATGCACACACATGCATGCTCACACATAAACACACACACACGCTCTCTCTCTCTCTCTTACACACACACACACACACACACACACACACACACACACACACACACACACAGAATACAAATAAACATCCCATCTAATATCCAGTATTTACGTCACTGGCAAAAATCAGTAAATGAAACTGTTCTCTTCTTTAATTTGAATTTAACTTTGCGCTAAAGAAAGCTTAGGAAATTTCGTTGTACTCACATCAGCCAACATCTGCTGCAGAAGCCACAAAAAGTCTCTTCTCATCAAGAGATTCTCACCAACATCGAACTCGGCAATGTTTGGAGAGAAGGAGAGACGTAGCAGTGTGCCATCATCTGCAAAGCATTCAAGTGTCGTGACACATGACAGGAGACAATATACATAGAGAGAGAAAAAAAGAGAAGAAAAACAGAGGGCAAAAAAAGTTGGTAAGATCACAGAATGACAATGAAAGTACAACACACATATAAAAGGTGGGGGTGGGATAAAGGCAGGGACAGATGTGAAGAAAAAGAAATTTTCTAAGTTAGTTGTAAGAACCAAAAAGACAAAGTTCCATACGATGTAGTAAAAGAAGGAAAAGTTAAAAGATGAAAGAGGATTGGCATTTATGGCTACAAGTAAAATAGACACAAGGAGGGTAAATGATGCAGAAAAGACAGAAGCAAGCAATGAATGGAAAAAACTACAACAAATAAATGGATGAGAAAATAGGAAATATGAAGGGAACAAAAGGAAATGACAAAGAAAAAAGGAAGGAAGGAAGGATGGCAGGCAACAAAGGACTTACTGAACACCTGGATGGAGGTCTGTCGGAAGGCAAACATGTTGGCACTGACAGCCTCAGCAACCACCAAGAAGACTCCAGGATGCACATAGGTGTGTGTGCTGGATGCATTCCATGACAGCACTGGCCTCTGTTCACTCATCTGGAAAACCATCACAACTGTCAGCTGATGTCCCATAACACACAGGAAACTTGTCAACAGAACAATGATGGAAGCATGGTGGAGGTATGATGGAGGATTTAATATGCAGATGTGTGACACAGACAGGGGAAATCACTAAGATGCTTTCCTCACCAGCAGGAATCCATGGTAATGGAGGTTTTGAAGCCCTTTCCAGTGCCTCTATCATGGAGAGTCCATGCTGTACCAAGTGCCACCAAGAATGCAGTGTAACACTCCATTTAGAAAGGGTTGGACCACAGGAGAGTGACACTTTACTGGGCTTTAAACTTTAATATCTCAGTGACTCATGCCTCAATGTGTTGGTGCTCTCAAACTGGCCCCCACAATGGGAACACATAATCAAAGTGGTATTCTTGGATTGTTACAAGTAATTAACTTCATCATCTAAACTGTCACAAAAGGTCCTTGATTTAAATAACCAGACTGCCAAAAGCCCAAACTGTTTCTTCAAGCTGTCAACTTTCCTGTCATTCTCATTCCATGTTCTGAGACACCACCAGTCTGAGGAAACACGTTTTTCGAGGGTGATCATGTGAAGGAAGTTTTGACCCTAAAGTCCTAAGTGACTCTTAAAACAGCTGCAACAACTTTGAAAAGTAGGCTGTGGGAAAACAGCAAAGAACAACAAGAAAGGCATCATGGTGCCATCCCTGTGAGCACATTGCAAGCCGTGAAGCAAGAGATGGCTTTATTCCCTACCTCATCCCCATACATCCAGCTGAAGTGGAGGTGCTGATTGGTGTTGGGAGGTCTGCCAGCCTCTGTAGCCAGCTCCATGGTAACTGGCAAGCCAACCTTGGTGGCCCATGGCACCAGAATCTCCAGGTTGGTGATGTTGTCTGACCAAGAAAATGTACTGCATAAGAGAAAGGCACTAGGGCACGCATGACTCACAAAAGATCATCAGGATGTTTCTCTTTTTCCCCATACTGTCAGAGGAGATGTTTTGTTGATGAACCTGAGGACAGCTACTTCTCAACCATCACTGACTGAAGAAGATGGTGAATGGTATTGAGACATTTTCTCTACATAATATATATCATAACAGCACTAAGTCAAGAATGGCTAGAAACTTTTGAGGAGGCATCACCAATCTAACTGTGACAAGACACCAACTTCAGGTACAGCAAGGCTCTGAAAGCAGCTACAAATCACACACAACTAGTGTTCTCTGTGTGGCAGCCCCTTCGTCAGCTGGAACATGTAGTCATACTATGGGAGTAAATCTTTTCTTTGAATTATTAATCTCACTTACATTCTAACAGTCATCCTACGTGTGGAGTGAGGTGTATCATTGCAAATCAATCAATGGCAAGTGACAGGTGGTCTTCAACTCTGGCAACTTTGCTTACCCACAACGTGGATGAGGACCTGTGCAGAGGCAGCACCCCGAGCGTTGCTGGCAGTGACGGTGACACGATAGAGGCCTCCATGGGAAAAGGTGTGCTCCACACTGGAGGCCTGGGCAAACCCTGTCACGTTCTTGGTCACAGTATCATTGAAGTCCCATGTGTAGCTGGTGCTCAACCTGGATCCCTGATGGATGGAGTTCCACAGAGTTACAGAAGCACACATACAGTGACTGAGGCCAAGACAAGTCACACTGTTCACCTTCCTTTCTGCACAGCCTCCATTTACAAGAGCTCCTCTTTGAAAGTACTGTCAAGGCAAGATCGGGTTGATAGAAGGCATTACTTCAGCTTTCCAGTTCTAATTGGGAGCTTCACATACAGTACATAATTGTGTTTTTTTTAAAGATATCATATACCTTTCAGCCAAAAACTTATTATTTCTTCCATTGTGGGTGGAAATACTTGAGAGGTAGTTTTGGAGGAACATCAATGTTACCACCTGAGTTGTCATTAACAGTCTCTACACTTGACATGCTTACAAAAATGTAATGAAAAAGACTGATTTCTTTGCATCTAACAAGGCTCACATGAATGTAATGGCAGTCACCCAGTAAAGTCAATGATGAGTGAGTCCCAATGTGTGGGAGAGAAATATAATATAGGATGAGGCATTGGGGCATCACACTCACAGAGCCCTGGGCGAGGGAGAAGTGGGTGGAACAGCCGGCACAGACCACGGGCAAGGGGGTGGACAGAAAGAGGCTCTGGGGGGCAGAGACAGGGCAGGTGGCATTCTTGGCTTGGAAGGGATCCTGCCCTGACACTCCATCCTGGCACTGGTCCCCACTTACTTTTCGATACCTGCCAAAGCATGATGAGGGGTACTTGTCAACACTGCATCAACAACATGCCATGCTACTGTCCCGTCACTGCAATCTCGTCAACATTGGAAATGTGCCTTCATGTGTGATCAAAATGAGCAAGGCCAATACCTTCTGCCTTTTTCAGATTATTACATAATCACCAAGTGCAATGAAGTCCCTTCAAAATGGTGTTAAGATTATTATGATATGTGCAGTGGCCGTTGATTCATGCCTAATGGAATTATCTGTACTGAAAACTTGTAAAAAGTTATTGCCGGAATTAAAAAAAAAACAGAAAATACTCTCCTAGCAAGTCAAGTTTACAAAGAACATTTTCATTAGCATCAAGTTCAAAGGAATTCCCTCAATGGCCAATGAAAATGCAGTTTCCTTTATCCCATAAATGTCAACATCACAACAATAGCAATCAAAATCACTGAGGCAAATTATCATGTGCTTTTAAGTATCAGACCAGGAACTCCTAAGGCCCACGGCTGTGCCACAGTGACCTCTTCAGTTGGGAGGCCCGGCTGGGAATTTCCTGCCTGCCATGACCTAATACCCTATTTCTTCCTTGCCCCCCCCCCCCCCCCCGATTTCAGCCAGCACTTTTGAGTAGGGTATACATTGTTTTCTTCATTTGTGTGTACATACATGACAACAACATAGACAAATCTAGATGGGATCATTCAATAGCCTGAAGAATACTCTTTCAAATGATATCAAATACAGAGTATGCAGCATTGGTGATGAATTGTTGCATGCTACTTTTGTGTCATGAGTTACAACAGTTTGCAGTAATGATATTTGACCTGAAGGGAAAAATTCATTAACTTTGACAGCCTATGCAGAAAATATGCTAATTTCTAGAGTAAAGCTACTTTGCGAAATGAAACTATCAATAAGTCATGCAGTGGTATCACTTCCCTAGCTATCATTTAGACTTCCTTGAAGACCATGAGAATGTAATTTTCCAGGCTACTGTCCATTATGCACACTGGAGGGGAGTAGCAACACAGGGAACTAAGGAAATGAACTGTATATTTTTCATGGAAATCAGAGTTGTTCTCAGTCCTTTTGTAGTCAGACAAGTTTAAAATCTTTGACATTACACATATCAACATTGAGTTTTGTCCTTTTGTTTGTTTCTTCAGCGAGAACAGTTGCATTTGCAACATTCAGGAGAATACGTCGAGTACTCTTCTTATCAATGATGTTGATATTCCGTCATGAAACAGGGTTTCAATACAACATCTTTGTACACTGAGTAGGCTTAACTGTTACAAGTATTCTGCAGGATCAAATGGTGGGAAAGTGTAATGATAAACTGAAGCTCCATATATTTATGCTATCTGCAAGAGGATGTCACTCATTAGTATTCACAGTAATTCCATGAATATTTTAAAGTTCTGTAGCATAGTCCTTGCACTGTCTCACAGGAAAACTGTCACGTTGTCTCTTTGATCTTTCTCCACACACTCTACACAGTGAATTGAGTCTCTCAAAATGAATTGTCTCTGTGTGCTCCTTGCTCCATTGTTCATAAACATGCCTGCAGGGGTGCACTAACTCATCATCATTACACTCCAAGACATGAAGTCTAAATTGAAATCTGTTGTCTTCTACTGGAGCAGTAAAACACTAAGTACGGACACTCCAAACAGTCAGGAGAGAAAAACTATGAATGAGGAGTACAGGTGAGCCAAACTTGTAGAAAATGATTCATTCTAATGCTCTCATCACTAGGAAACGAAGAGGGAAAGCCGCTGGGCAGCAACTGACCTACATCTTGTCCCCCCCCCCCCCCCCCCCCCCCCCCCAGCTGACAGAGAAACTAGGCTATCAATTACGGCGGATGCTGCAAAACTATACAGTCCCCGAGAGGCTCATTTTTACAAGGAAGCCATGAACATCACAACAAGCTCAGGGTGGTTTAATGAGAACATCAGCTCTGCGTACACAAACAGTTGGCTTCATGTCAATGTAACACAAATCCAATCTGTGGAGTAATACACGAAGACAAAATGACACCACTGAGCCAATAATTAGTAATGACTAATGGAAGGCTATCACTAACAAATAACCAGAGCAGCCAACAAGTACAACAAAAAATAAGCTAGAGATTTATCAATTTCCTTCCTGCAAAGCTTTCCTACAAAATTATTTATATTGCAATGAAAGAGATAAAAGGAGAGTGGAAGACAATTCCAAAGAAAAAACCTTCAAACTGAACTTCAAGAAAAGAGTTGCAAAGATGGGTCATGGATGCACCATTATTATTGAGCACATGGACAGGGTACAAAATCTACAGCCTTCACCAGTTTATACTCACCCCTGTGTTTGTAAGTAGGACTCATTTTCTGTGCAGTTTAATGGTATATTGGCAGAGATTTCATAATCTTTGTGGCATACTCCAGTACTCATCTCCTTGTATCCAAAGTCACTGCAAAGAAACAAAGCCTTTAAGAAACTGATCAAATAAACCTGCACTTCATTGCATTGTAAAAGAAAAAAAATCAAGCCATTGTAAAGCTACCAAGTGTTATTCGCCACATTTTACTGTGGAAGTACAGTAGGACAGATAACAAGCACCTCAGGGGGAAGACCCAGCTTCACGCAGACCAGGCAGACCAGCCTTGACTTTCAAGTGCGCATGCTGTGGTTAGGACTGCCACTCCTGCATCAAGACTGCTGAGCCACAGCAAACGCTGTCGACGGGACGGGACTGGCACCCAGTAACATGGATCCCTGGTCCTTCGGGATTAATGGACACCTACCTACTTCTGTTGGATAATATTTCCCCAACCCAAATATTGTTCTTGTACTGTTAAACACAAATCTACACATGTATTGTTTTAAATCAATTACAGCAAACACCAGCGTGCTGTAATGCTTCATCAACAGCAAAACTTTCTATGTGTAGCAATAACAATAGATTGCATTACAGTGTATTGCACAGCTTATTTGTACTAAATTGCATTGTGCTTGTGTCTTAACTGTACTTTGCTGAACTGCATAATGCAGCACATGCAAAGAATTTCACTGTCATTCTGCAGGAATATTTCATAACACTATATCATATTCATACATTTCATCTTTTGCACTGGGTGATTTGCAAAATCACATTTCCAAGGCTTCCACAGCCTTCATTAAAGTTATTAAAAACTGACAGCCAGTTTCATCCACACACACACATACACACACAAATCAACAAATATTTCATTTTTATCAGGATTTCAGTGTCACCCCCAGCACAGCCACATTTTTCTTGACCCTCCCTGCACTGAACAATACTGCTCCATACTCCACATGATAGATGGCAAATATCAAAGCTCAACACAATAAATGAAAATATGGACAAGGGAAGAAAACAACAGAGAAACTTATTGCCACCTCTGTTACACTAGGTGTAAACATGATTACTGTCAAAAGTGAACTGCCAAACTTTTCCATGGAAGCCTAATTATCAGCAGAACATTTTGATCTTATAACTCTTAAGGTCCTGTAAGTCAGGCACACTTTTCATTCCCCAGTCCTGTAAGGATTATGCAATTTGTAGAAAAAATCAGTCAGGTAACAGCCATGTGGGGTGGACAGCTATGGGCGGTACAGAATTGAACAGGGTGGGCAGTAATGGGTGGTACAGGATCTTAAGAGTTAATATGTTCATTCTGCAAAAAACACAACTTTCCCATTTATTCTAGCCTACTGCCTGACAGCCTTTTAACTCACCATTCAAAGTCCTTTTCTGTGCAGTTGCAAACAGACTTCTGTATGGATCTCTTGTAGTCCCGGCCATTCTTGCAGGAGGCATCGGATTTCCTCTGTTCAAACACCATCTTCTCTCCAAGGATGCACCCATCCGTGTAGATCTGCAAAAGAGAATAATAAAGTAATACATGTTTTTCACCACCATGAATCAACTTTCACATGAACTGTAAAACAGGTACAAATCACAACAAAATAAACTTTATTCATGCATTATTTGACATCAAAGCAAGGAGAGAACTTCTCTTAATTCTTCAGGTCAATCCTCTCAAATGTCTAGTCCAAATCAAGAGAGAAGAGATCATTTTCCCTTTTTATTTTGTTCTGCATTGTCTAGTCTCAAAACAAAAGTTGGTCAAGCTTGCTTCAAAACGTTTCTAAGCAGTGAAACAAACATACAAACAAACAAACACACAAACAAATAATCAAGCTGACAACAATAACCCCTACTGCCAAAAATATAACAACACACACACACACACACACACACACACACACACACACACACACAAGCACACACACAAACACGCATACACACACACACACATACTCACACACACAAACACATACACAGAAATACACACACACACACACACATGTACACACACACATACAAGCAAACTCAGAGGTGCGTTCCCTAGAGGATAGCAATTCATATCAAGGCTCACAAAGCCCACAGCTTTCTCCTGCCTGACCTGTCCATGCAAATGCTCACAGTGATGCTCCTCTCAAATGCATCTTATACTTACTGATCTGGGCCCGTATCCAGAACGACGATTTATTTTAACCCCGATTTATCTCTAAACTCAGACGATTCCAACTGTCTGTTCCGCTCTCCCTTGGCTGGAAACCAGTATATATAGCAAAGCGCAACCTAGGATCCTCTGACGAGCGTACCTTATCTAACCGATCAAGATAACCCGGGGTTAGGGGATAAATCGAGTGTTAAAAATATAAATCGCCGTTCTGGATACGGGCCCTGAGTAACTTTCCTCTGGGG
Organism: Theodoxus fluviatilis; assembly: GCA_034096865.1. Classification (NCBI taxonomy): domain Eukaryota; kingdom Metazoa; phylum Mollusca; class Gastropoda; order Cycloneritida; family Neritidae; genus Theodoxus; species Theodoxus fluviatilis. Next base: position 109,893 of record JAWQFJ010001891.1, on the reverse strand, counting down.
AATGTGCCTCTGAAGACACTGATGCACAATAAACTTGATGTGCTGCCCATACTCAAACAGAAAGCACATACATACTCAAACAGTACATGCATACTCAAATAGAAAGCACATGCATACTCAAACCATACATGCTTACTCAAACAAAAAGCACATGCATACTCAAACAGTACATGCATACTCAAATAGAAAGCACATGCATACTCAAACAGTACATGCATACTCAAACAGAAAGCACATGCATACTCAAACAGTACATGCATACTCAAACAGAAAACACATGCTTACTCAAACAGAAAGCACATGCATACTCAAACAAAAAGTACATGCATACTTTAACTCTTAAGGTCCTGTAAGTAATTCACGTTTCATTCCTCAGTCCTGTAAGGATTATGCAATTTGTAGAAAAAATCAGTCAAGTAACAGCCACATAGGGTGGGCGGCTATGGGCAGTACAGGATCTTAAGAGTTAACAGAAATACTCACAGAAAGTACATGCTTTCTCAGCATATGCATATTCAAACAGAAAGCATATGCATTCTCAAACAGAAAGCACATGAATGATCAAGAAAGTACAGCATTTTCAAACAGAAAGCACACGTATTCTCAAACAGAAAGTGCATGTATTCTCAAACAGAGAGAACAAGCTATACTCAAACAGAAAGTACATGCATACTCAAACAGAGAGTACATGCATTCTCAAACAGAAAGTACATGCATTCTCAAACAGAAAGCACATGCATACTCAAACAGAGAGTACATGCATACTCAAACAGAAAGTACATGCATTCTCAAACAGAAAGTACATGCATTCTCAAACAGAAAGCACATGCATACTCAAACAGAAAGTACATGCATTCTCAAACAGAAAGCACATGCATACTCAAACAGAAAGTACATGCATTCTCAAACAGAAAGTACATGCATACTCAAACAGAGAGTACATGCATTCTCAAACAGAAAGTACATGCATTCTCAAACAGAAAATACATGCATACTCAAACAGAAAGTACATGCATTCTCAAACAGAAAGTACATGCATTCTCAAACAGAAAGCACATGCATACTCAAACAGAGAGTACATGCATTCTCAAACAGAAAGTACATGCATTCTCAAACAGAAAGCACATGCACTCTCAAACAGAGAGTACATGCATTCTCAAACAGAAAGTACATGCATACTCAAACAGAAAGTACATGCATACCCAAACAGAAAGTACATGCATACTCAAACAGAAAGTACATGCATACTCAAACAGAAAGTACATGCATTCTCAAACAGAAAGTACATGCATTCTCAAACAGAAAGTACATGCATACTCAAACAGAAAGTACATGCATACTCAAACAGAAAGTACATGCATACTCAAACAGAAAGTACATGCATACTCAAACAGAGAGTACATGCATACTCAAACAGAAAGTACATGCATACTCAAACAGAAAGTACATGCATACTCAAACAGAGAGTACATGCATACTCAAACAGAAAGTACATGCATACTCAAACAGAGAGTACATGCATACTCAAACAGAAAGTACATGCATACTCAAACAGAAAGTACATGCATACTCAAACAGAAAGTACATGCATTCTCAAACAGAAAGTACACACACACACACCTTAGGTGTCCACTCCTGGTAGTCGGTCTTGTTGCACTGCCGAATGAGGATGGAGGAGAAGTCCAGCTTGACCATCGTCCAGTCTCCATGGCCAGTAGCAACATGACCATAGACACTGCGAACAGAGAAAGAGTAACACACTAATAGCTTTCTACCACCTAGGCTGCCTGGTGGTCATATTCATTGCAAAAGGTAATGGATTTTATATTGCAACTTTTCACCCAAATTACACTTTCACTCCCTGGTCATCGGGCTGCTTTCATTTTCAGCCCAACGCCACCTCAACTCCCAAGGGGGCCTGTGGTCAGGCTCTGAATGAATGCACCTGCGTTATTCATCACACAATTCCATAAGTCACGTAAGTCTTCTCAGGTACCTGGTTTCAATATGCAAATGAATTTCTGCAGAGAAGTTTTTCATGATTTGATCCAAGCAGGCACTTCATCCTGCATCAACGTGCCAGAACCCACAGCAGAACAAGACAAGGAATGGTGAAAAGAACATTGCTTACATTACAATCTCTGCTCTTCTAAGAACATAAATGAGCTTTAAAAAATAATAAATAGGAAAACATTATGTTCAGCCTTCATGAAGTAGCATTACTTGTTCACACCACAAATAATATTCATATTATAACAATTTGACTAGCACATCATCTGTTGGCAAATTATGTTCCAGCTTTTTTTTTTTCTTTTTTAAAAACCGTTTCTTCAAACTTCTTAGAAATTCAAGAGCTAAGACTCTTATGAAATTAGTTCAAACTTCAATGTGTGTATTCTGTATCAAATCAAGTGAACCGAACTGAACTGCACTGAATTGAACTAAACGGAGTTGTTGAAGTGAATTGAATACAGGTGACCGCAACTGAACACACAATGAATACTAAGAGCAAGAACTAGATGATTCCCCACCCACCTGGCCATCAGTGTGGTGATGCCAGGCTCGTTCAGCACTCCGTCCACTCTCAGCTGGTGGTCAGCCTGGAAGCTCTGGTTGTGCCAGGTGTGTCCCTCGTCTGTGGTGAAGCTGCAGGCACAAGATAGTCTTGAAGGGTAGCTGGCACTGACATAAGGAGTCTCAGTTGATGAAGTATTAATCTTTTCAGGGAATAATTGTTACAATCAGCATTAAGAAAAGAAAAAGGGACACACAAACAAAAAAGGAAAGCAAAAAGGGGAAAAAAGAAACAATGCTGAATGTACACTTCTTTTCAAAACTTCATCCAGTGTACACGGACTGTGGACCAGGAAGTCAAGAGATTCTCCCACATCCTGCCTTAAGGCCAAGCCATATGAGAAGCAAAAAGCACTGCTTTGTTTCAAAGGAAAGCCAAAAGTTTGACATTTCGGCGTGCTTCCCAAGGCAGCTCTGCTTAGCTTCAACGGTGCTTTGCTCGTGCTTTGTACTCTTCAACATGTTCTAAAGCGCAGTGCTTGTGTCATGAGCCAATCATATGGTGCCGTGATGTTAGACAAAATGGCAGACTTTCTTGTCACTTTGATTTTTTGTTGAGAAAACTACAGCAAACGATTGCATATTGGAAAAAACTACTGTCATATTTGGAATTTGAGCGTCAAAATTGAGCAACCTCCTCAAATAGAAACACCTTTTATCATTTAAATGTGGATATCTCGAATATGGGTCAAATGCAGGCATTGACACAGCGACAGCAGGCGACAGGACCTCTCTCGGCTCTTTCAGGAGAGCAAACTACTCGGTTAAATGAACTAATTCAAGAGCATGAACCACTTTGGCTTTAGTTGCCTTCTCGCAATGGCGGCAAGGAGAGTTGGAATAATAACATATCATTGCTGCTGGTATCGCAATATGATGAATAAACGGTGAATAACTCTCAATATACTGTGTTTCGAAGTCTGCTTTGTAAGGTATTGTTTCGTGTGTGGCATACTCCGAACAAAATGTGCTTTGATGCAAAACACACCGAAACAGCTTTTGGTTTTGCTTCAAAGCAAAGCAGTGCTTTCTGCTTCCCGTGTGGCTTGGCTTTTATACACATCTGAAATTAAAAATCTTATAATTTCTCTGCTTCAGTTCTACCTGGGTATCTCCTTGATAACTGCTTCCACTCTGCATGCCCAACATTGTCTCCAACATCATAATGTTCTCCATAATTACCATAGTGGTACTTTCTCTGTGGTGATACTCAATTATTGTACATTTAAGTTCACACAGACGGCAGATCAGTTAGACTCCAGAAGAATAATTTCAAACAAAGTAAATGTCTTGAAGACAGAGCTAACACCATTTTTTCTGCGATAAAGACAGCAGGCAGCCAGTCACTCACTAGACAGTGTCTGTGGAGCTGATGGAGGCCTCCAGCACTGCTGTAATGATGCTCCCTTGGTCCAGAATGTTGAACACAAAGATGCCTTCAAATGGAGCCTGGAGATGAAGAGGCAGGTAAGACGGTGTTCTAATGAGAAGGGTCATTCATAGACAGCAGTGCCATACCCATCTGTGGTCCACAAGTATGTGAAATCTTGCACTTCTGTAGTGATTGTAATGTATTGCACAGTTAATTGAAAGCGCTAAAGCAGCAAACATGGAAAAGTTAAGAAAATGTTCAGGGCATTTATCACTATTTAATAAGGGAGTACATCACTGCCCAAAATGATAAGTCAAATTGTTTCTGTGTATATCACAAACAAAGCCAATCAAATGCTCTATCAATACACATGAATGATCATCCAGCACATAACTTTGGGGTTGTTTGAGACTCTAGTCTAAATTGTATAGCTAGGCAGACAAGCTGCCTAAAAGGATGAGCATCATTGCAAATTACTGATATAAAATATTCAAATTATGAGCAACTTTAAGAAATTTAAACTAATTTCTATGTTTTCCTAACATACTTACCAGTAGACAAACCAGTGATATATGACCTTTTGACCTCGAAAAGAGATTTTGCAAAAATCTTACCCACACGTGACTGCCTGCTCCGCCAATCCGAATGCTTTAGACACAGGCAGGAAGCACGTCAGCAAAGGGGAGGTAACTGGGACAGTAATTTGTCTACTGGTAAGTATGTTAGGAAAACATAGAAATTAGTTTAAATTTCTTAAAGTTTTCCCACATACTGTACCAGTAGACAAACCAGTGATATGATTGCCCAGCAATGGGCGGTGGGTTGTGCATAAACACCTGACCCAACAGAAAAAACTACTCACACTCAAACACGAAGAGCCAATCCGCAACAACCAACTTGTTGATGCCCAAGGTGTCGTTGACATGACGAACCCGAACCTCACACAGTTAAAAGCGTGTGAACACAGTCACTGCACCAGCAGACCGCCCTCATAAAGTGAACCAAAGAGATACTCTTGGCAAACGCTACAGAGGTGGCAACCTTGCGGAGTACAGGAGTCCGAGAGGCACCAGCAGGAGGATCAAGCAACGCATTCTTGTACGCATCCGTGATCAAAACGCGTAACAGCAAGAAATGGAAGTCTTAGACACCTCAGCGCGACTACGTGACGGGCAGAAAACAGTCGTCGTTTCCGCAAACGACGGTACTGAGTTCGAGCCAGATAACACGCGAGTGCACGCACCGGACAGTTCACCGAGCCAGCGTCGCCAGGATCGAGAACAGAAGCGAGGCTCTTGATCTCGACACTCTGACAGTCTGACCGGATCAAACAGCGTCTGCTAAAACAGCCAGTAGTCACGCTATGCTGAGATCCCACCGCAGAGCTCGACCTCCCGAGAGCGCGGTGGGTGTGCCGCCCCGCCCCACTCGACCCCCGGAAGCGTGGGGACGGAGTACATGGGAGCGCACTGGAAGGAGGCGGCAAGCTGACCGGACCAAACAGCGTCTGCTGAACGGCCAGTAGTCACGCTAGCCGAGATCCCACCGCAGAGCTCGAACTTCCGAGAGCGCGGTGGGTGTGCCGCACCGCCCCACTCGACCTCGCGGAAGCGTGGGGACGGAGCACATAGGAGCGCACTGGAAAGGAGGCAGCATGCTGACCGGACCAAACAGTGTTAGCTGAATGACCGATCGCAACGCGATCTAACCGCATGGCTTGACCTTTCGGAAGCGCGGTGGGTGTGTACACCGCCCGGCACGACCTTTCAGAAGCGCAGGGCGGGACACAGGAGATCGCTCGGGAAGGTAGGCGGCGCGCTCACCGGACCAAACAGTGTTAGCTGAACGGCCGGGAGCGGCGCTCTGCCTAAGTCAACCGCAGAGCTTACCTTGCGGAAGCGCGGGACCGCCTTCCGTCAGTATGCCCATGATACCAACTTCCGAGAGCACGGGACAGGTCACAAGGAACACACAATACGTACCACGCCCGACCATGACCCAAAAAAGCATCTCGCCCGAGAGCCTTCGGATCGTGCATCGGAGAGAAGCAACATTGTGCCACACCGCCCCCTGAGGGTGCGGAAGGGGGGGGGGGGGGAGGGAAGGGGGGGGGGGCACCTGGAATGGCACGGGAAGGGAGGCGGCGTGCTGACCGGACCAAACAGCGTCTGCTGAACGGTCAGTAGTCACGCTAGCCGAGATCCCACCGCAGAGCTCGAACTTCCGAGAGCGCGGTGGGTGTGCCGCACCGCCCCACTCGACCTCGCGGAAGCGTGGGGACGGAGCACATGGGAGCGCACTGGAAAGGAGGCGGCATGCTGACCGGACCAAACAGTGTTAGCTGAATGACCGGTCGCAACGCGATCTAACCGCATGGCTTGACCTTTCGGAAGCGCGGTGGGTGTGTACACCGCCCAGCACGACATTTCAGAAGCGCAGGGAGGGACACATGAGATCGCTCGGGAAGGTAGGGGCGCGCTCACCGGACCAAACAGTGTTAGCTGAACGGCCGGGAGCGGGGCAACTGCCTAAGTCAACCGCAGAGCTTAACCTTGCGGAAGCGCGGGACCGCCTTCCGTCAGTATGCCGCATGACACCAACTTCCGAGAGCGCGGGAACAGGCCACAACGAACACACGATACGTACCTGCCCGAGCCGACCAGCTCGCGCACCTGCCCAGGAGCAGGGGAACTGAAAACAACTCCGAGCAAGGCACCACTGGACCAACAGCGTGTGCTGAACGGCCGTTAGCAATGCCCCGCCATGACCCCACCGCAGACTCGACCTTTCGGAAGCGCGGGGGCGGGGCACCGGGAAAGCACAGGAAGGGAGGCGGCGTGCCGACCGGACCAAACAGCGTGTGCTGAATGGCCGTTAGCAACGCTCTGCCGTGGCCCCACTGCAGAGCTCGACCCTTCGGGAGCACAGAGGCGGAGCACATGAAATGGCACGGGAAGGGAGGCGGCACACTGACCAGACCAACAGCCTCTGCTGAACGACCCGTAGTCAGGTACCGCTGAGATCCCACCACATAGCTCGACCTTCTGGAAGCACGGTGGGTATGCTGCACCGCCCCACTCAACCATCCGGAAGTGTGGGGCGGGGGCGCATGGTATCGCACTGGAAGGGAGGCGGCGTGCTGGCCGGACCAAACAGTGTTAGCTGAATGGCCAGTAGCAATGTTCTGCCGCGATCTAACCGCAGCTCGACCAAAGGAAGTGCGGTGGAAGCACCGCTCCACCCAGAGCGACCTTACGGAAGCACAGGGCTGAGGCACAGGAGATCGCACAGGAAGGTAGGTGGCTCGCTCACCGGACCAAACAGTGTTAGCTGAACGGCCGGGAGCAACGCTCTGCCTAAGTCTACCGCAGCTCGACCTTCCGGTGAGTGCAGGACTGCCTTCCGCAGAATGCCGCAGGGCACCACCCTCCAAGAGCGCGGGAACAGTACACATGATTGCACGATACGTACCCGCCCAAGCCGACCGCCCGCGACCCGCCCAGGCGAACGGGACATGGGTGGTGAAAGGCTGAAACCTCACGCGCAGTCTGACCGACGAGCAGCAACCGACCCGCCGGAAAACAGGAGAGGAGAGAAACAAAATACTCCTGTCCCGCGTACCCGGGACAGTGGGTAGAGGCCGGGCTAGAAAACCCCCCCTACCGCACCATCAGAACGAGCAAACGCGGACCCAACCACAGAGTCCACCGACGAAGTAGACCGCGTGTTGAGAAAGCAACAACTGCAGCTAGCGAAAACCGAATTTCCGCAGCGCCACCTGTCAACACAGGAAAAGCCGCGGGAACACACGAAAACAACCGACTCGTGGACGCAAGAGAAGGAATGAGAGAAGAAGCACTCACTCGTAATGAGTGAGAATTGCTGTCTCCCCCCAACCTCGCTGCCACTACCTGTCAACGCCAAAAAGGGGCGCCCGCCTCCAACACGCCCAGCGTGAAGGAGGGTCGCCATTAACGCCATAGCAAGGCGCCAGACCCGAAGCCCGGGAATGGTGCACAGCCAGCAACAACAGCGAACGCGAAGACAAGCACACAAGCAAAACACCAGCCATTCGTCGCTCGCACCGAACGAACAACGACACGCCAACGCACCGAGAACTAGCGCTTGCACTCAAGCGGATCAAGCGCACCCTTCCCAACGCCCAAGCGTTCAACTGACGCAAGCAGCGGCACGCCGCTAGACCTAACCGACGCGTGGAAACGAAGCAGGAGGGGAAGAAAAAACACGCGTTCGTCATGAGCGATACTCTTCTCAACCCCCCCGTACCCGCTGCCACCGCAGAGTGGATGCCAGTACCACGACCGCCTCGCACACGAACAGCGCAAGGTGGTCCGCCATTAACGACACGGTGAGCAAGTGCCACCGCCGTCGAGAAGGGCGAACGACCAGCGATACAAGCGAACGCGAAGACAGCCAGCAAGCAAACCAGCAAGTCCTCGCGAACCCTGAAAAGAGCAGAGCCACGCCAACGCAACTGAAAAAACTAGCGAGTGCGCACAACGTACCAAGCTCACACACATCCACACAACATTAACTGACGCCAACAGCGGCAATACTTCCCCCAGGCTCCCAGCGAAGGGGAAGTGCAAACCAGCGACAAGCAATCCCCAAACAACGACAAGCAAAACACACACAATAAAAAAGCAAGCCGTTGGCAGTAGAAACTACTAGCCACCAACCCGCCATTTCACAGAAGCCAACACGCGCGTACACCAAGTACTGAGCAAAAATGGTCTCTGAGTGGGAGTACAGTAACAACAGCGTGCGACAAAACGCACCGCCAGTTACAACTGCAACCACCAAAAACAGCGGCCACCTCGCGAGAAAGAAAGGAGAGGGTAGAGAACACCTCGTTCAGTCAATGGAACGAGAACTCACTCCACCTCACTCGCATCCGTCATGCCGGCGCCGCCGCTATCCTGTCGCCTCTACACGGAGAGCGACAAGACAACGCCATACCTAATAGTGGTTAGCAACAGCCATTCTGTAAACCCGAGTATTGACTCTGGCACAGTTCGCAATGAATGCGTAATAGGCTTAACCCTTCGCATTACAGCCTTGCGCCAAAAATAGTTCGTTCTGATACTATTTTTCTCTCCACTTTTTACAAAAATCATTCAGATGTCAAAACTTGTTTCCATTTCAACACAAACATTTTATTGTATCGAATAAACGCTTGTTTGTTGTCTCAACAAGAGTAAGTTAAGAGTTTTGTGCGAAATAGTCTTAGAACTACTTTAACGGCGTATATGAGGGAGCACATCGGCTATCCCACAAGCCTCTCGTGTGACCTCCGTATGAATAAATTGGCCAAAAACCTTCCATCACGTGATGTGAACTGTGCTAGAGATACTTTTGCCGGTAGGCGAAATCTCTAGTTTACTAGAATGAGCAACAGCTACCGCAAACAGGCAAGAAAAACCCAATGCAAACACGACAGCCCGCCGGCTCACCTGACGAAACAGGAAAAGCAGCTGCTGCCCTCCACACCGACTTACGCGTGGACGAACCCGCAAGAGGGAGGGAGGAATACAAGCGAAACACCAGCCTAACGTCGCTCCAAGACGAGCAACTACTCGCCAACCACCCGAGAACTAGCGCTTGCACGAAACGTCCAAGCGCCCAAGTCCCAAACACACACACAAGCGTTCAAACTAACGCAACAGTGCACGCCTCTATCCGTCCATCTTACCGAGGCGGGAAAGACGGAAGAGGCATGTGGAAGCGAGACGCCATTACTGCGCACGGGACGCAAAACCTCCCGTACGCCGAGAAAGGCGAACAACACAGTGACAAGCGAAGACAAGCAAACAAGCAAACAGCAAGTCGTCGCTATCACTGAAAGAAAACGAGTAGCGACGCACCAAAGCAACCAAAGCCTCCAGCGCGTGCACTCAAAACAAAACAAAGCGACCACGCCAAACGAAAACGTCAAAAACAGACGCAAGCAAAGCGGCAAGCCGCAAACTTCCCTTAAACTCCAGTGAAGGGAAACTGCAAACTCTACACTACACAAGTAGGCGAGGATAATCCAATGCACGAGTAATCCACGTGCAAGCGAAACGCGACAGCAGTTTCGAAAAATGTCAAAGAGAACGGCGTGCTGCCTGCTCAAGCTTATATAGACAATAGCGATCACGTGGCAGGGGGAGTTACCTCCCCTTTGCTGACGTGCTTCCTGCTGTCTAAAGCATTCGGATTGGCGGAGCAGGCAGTCACGTGTGGGGTAAGATTTTTGCAAAATCTCTTTTCGAGGTCAAAAGGTAATTTATCACTGGTTTGTCTACTGGTACAGTATGTGGGAAAACATAGAGATTGAGAAGAGAAGAAAAAAATTAAGAAAAACAAAAGTTTATTACCTCAGAGTCTTTGATGGACACACCCTTGAATGGAAGTTCAGACAAAGAGTGGAACAGATGGAGATCTCACCCCAGACTATGCAATCACTCCATGATTATGATGACAACTCACACTCATGAAAATTTTGTACAAGCACGCACTTGATCATACAATTACAAGCAAGCAGACACTGCGGCCTCTACAGCAGCCAATGATACTGGGTCCACTCACCGTCTGCCAGGTCAGGCCGCCATCCCGGCTGTAGTAGATGCCGATGTGGTGTACAGTAAGACTGGGGCCCACTGCTCCATGGCCTATAATTATCCCTGGTGCTGCCTCCTCCGACACAGTGCCCAGCACGTAGGAGAAGATGCCCAGGTGAAGGTTGAGGAAGCACTCCTCATCCTGGATGACACAGAGAACTCAGTCAGAGATCGCCAATTTTGCATCTTGTTCTGCACAGCTCATCATTCCCAGCAAGGGGTCAGTCAGGCTATTTTGTAGTCTTTGAGGCCAAGTCATTTTATTTTTTCAGGTGTGTTGAATACACATGCATAGTGTCTCATACCCATTCTTCGCAAAGTTACTGTCACCATGCAACATGCTCTTACATAGCCAGCAAGGTACAGGCAAAAATCCCTGTATATACTGCTTAAAGATGTAAATCACATTTGGTTGATGCATTCTTTCACACTCCTGATGGAGAAAGTAAATTTTTGTGGAGCAGTAAAAGGCGACATCCCACTACCAGGGTAATTAGAGTTGAAAAAACAAGGGCCTACCTGGCTACAGATGTGTTTCTGCTCCTCTGGTGGCTGCAGCCTCTGCCAGTTACCTCCCTTGTCAAAAGACACCAGCGTCTTGACGCCAAAGTCTACAGGGGACTTGCGTGGAACTACTTGGTTGACAAAGTAGACGCCAGTCAGCCCCTTCACCTGCAAGGAAAACCAACTGTATTCATCCTATCTGAAGACTACCATCATACCTGTCACAACCAAAGCCAGCATCTATTCTAGTATTTGAGACCAAGAAATACAATCATCCAATCATCCTTTGTTACCTGTAGGCAACACCATAGTTTCCAGACCTGGTTTCAAAGAAAATCAGATTTTTATATTTATAAAGCTGACTGCTCTGATTAGTCTGTATGGTGAATAGGATTATACTTCATCACTGTTTACCATCAATGATGCTTTCAATTTATGGATCACAGCAGAATAAATACATATATAATAAGTAAATATCAACTTAATATATATTTTACATGAACATGCCTATCTTAGATTCTGCAAAGAGCCACCTGACTGAGAGATATCAGCAGGAACCCATGTCATCCATGTTTTACGTCTTCTCATTAGTTCATTAAAAGCATTGCAGACAATTGCAAAATATTAGTGTCACAAGTGGTTGGATATTTAATTTTAAAGTCTCAGATGATGGCAGAACTACAATTTTCAGCTCTGACCACTACTGTACATTCAATAAGAAGGCAAATTGTTTGCTCCAGATGCTACAACTGCTAGACATAAGGCACATCATCTGGCTCAGATTTATATCTCCTCAGTAAACTGATGTCCTCAAAACATATATCCATCTCACCTCGTACAAGTCGATGTCGAACCAGCCAGGGCGAGCAAAAAAGGCAATATTTTCCAGGGCCAAGACATAGAACTGACCAGTGGGGTCAGACAGGTAGAGGTTGGCTGCAGTGCGGTTACTGACTGCCAAGAACACCTGGCCCTCATCAGCATTCACAATGAGGAAGTCCTGGAGGCAGAAGCAGATGCAACTGTCAATAATAGTTACTACTTCTTTACACAGTCTATATATTCATATAATAATCACTTGGTCTTAATTAATATCATCGGTGATATGTATGCAGACACATCTAGGAGTACATTCAGAAATGTGTTCAGAGTCTGGTCCGTTTCCTGCTCAAAGCTCAAAAGACACTCCTCATCAACACATTTTCTGTGCAGATCACAATGGCCCATCACAAAACTGCCATAAGCGTGTGCTACTTCCAGTGACTAATATACACAATTTCATAAAATGAATGGTATTCCCTTCTATTTGCTACAGTGGTGCACACAATTCACCTATCCTTCAAAAACCAGGCAACAGGAGTTTCATTCTTTACATTGGGCAAAACAAACAAACAAAAGAAAGTTTTAGCTCAAACCAAGAATTTTAATTACATTTATGCTCATGACTGCTGCATTCCTACTTTAAAATTACCTCAGCAATGCAGGGGATTTTAAAATGAACCACTGGCTGCAAAATATTTTCCCCAAGATTTTAAGGGGCTGGCACTTTTACTGGTGCCAAGCAGACAGATTGCATAAAAAGCTGTTATCAGAATCCTCTTGCACAGTATGGGAGGCAGCACTTGTGACTCACCTTCGACTGGAGGTCAGTGGGAAAGAAGGCTCTCCTGAAAGGTCCCCTCTTGTAGGAGACGTACAGGTACACCTCCCTGTCTAGGGGGAAAGACCTCTGCGGAAAAGGGGAGGGTGACAGAAGGTCAATCCATGGAGCGTGTGAAGATGCAGAAATGTGAATTATGGTAGGGATAACAATGTGTGAGTCTGCTTAGGATTTAGACTGCTGTTACACACAAGTAGCTATAAGTGAGAGAGAGAGAGAGAGAGAGAGAGAGAGAGAGAGAGAGAGAGAGAGAGAGAGAGAGAGAGAGAGAGAGAGAGAGAGAGAGAGAGAGAGAGAGAGAGAGAGAGAGAGAGAGAGAGAGAGAGAGAGAGAGAGAGAGAGAGAGAGAGACAATAAGGAAGTGCAAAAACAACTCCTTTTTGAAATCTAGAAAATATATGCATGTGAATCTTGTACTTGTAGAAACCATTTCTGAACACATGTACTGATGTAGGGATTTCTCTCTGTGTGTGGAAGATACAATATTTCATATGCATGCCTATGTGTATACACATGAGAACTACATATGGGTGGAGCCATTCCATGCCCCTCTCATCAAAAATGTAAATCAGTACTGGTTGAAACAAAAGAAATGGAATCTCTTGACAAAAGGGGGCTCCTTCAATGTGGCTGTATGTGTCATAGCCCACATCCCTGTCCGTAAGTATATGTACCTGCACAAAAATGTATTCCTTCACCACCAGCATAGTGGTGGGGTCATGGAAATCCAGCTCGGGGGACTGGATGGTGGCCTGGACATGGCAGTCAGGAACTCTGCACTTTTTGTATCGAGCCTCACCTAGGTGGAAAACAAGGTGATCAAGCAATGTCAACAGTCCCTCTATTACACCCTGTACCCCCACTCTACTTAATGCATGATTACAGTTTACTGCATTTCATAAACTAAACAAAGAGTAGCAATGGTGAGTGGGCAAAGTTCAAAGAGAATTAGAGTTATCATCAAGTCATACACCAAACTCAATAAAGCAAATTAAAGTGTGAAATCCTCAGCACTCTTATGATTCAGAAAGAATGTTTTCACTTCATTGTTTTCCTTGAGAAAACACCTTTTGTCATCCTTCCATACAAGATTTCAATAAATGGTATCATCTGACATCTTTACTCAAAGAAGAACACATAATGATAAACATTCAATGGTCTTACTTCAGGTACATCAGACCCAAAATCTCAAAGCAAGGTATTGTGGCAAAACAGCCACTTCATGCTGGAACATATGATAATTAAAAGAGAGAATGAAAATGTTTCTAAAGTACATCTGACACTGACCCATTGAATTTTGGACCTCAATATGAACAAAGTTCATATCTGCATCTACTCCTGGTACAGCCCTGTGAACATGCAAAGGATAAAAATTTAATGAATGATGACTGCATGATAGAAAAGAGGCTTATAAGGAAATGACAAAGAGAATGAAGACGATACAGAGGAGTAGTAGGACAATGACAATATGATAACTACGCAAAGGGTGGTGATGTGGAGGGTGGGGGGGGGGGGGGGGGGGGGGGGGAGGGGGGAGGAGGAAAAGGAGGAGGAGGAGGAAGGAGGAGGAGGAGGAGGAGGAGGAGGAGGAGGAGGAAGGAGGAGGAGGAGGAGGAGGAGGAGGAGGAGGAGGAGGAGGAGGAGGAGGAGGAGGAGGAGGAGGAGGAGGAGGAGGAGGAGGAGGAGGAGGAGGAAGGAGGAAGGAGGAAGGAGGAGGAGGAGGAGGAGGAGGAGGAGGAGGAGGAGGAGGAGGAGGAGGAGGAGGAGGAGGAGGAGGAGGAGGAGGAGGAGGAGGAGGAGGAGGAGGACTTAGATCTTGATTATAACAGGGACAAGGAAGAGGACCATGGAAACAAAGACTAGTCAGGAGAGGCAGGAGAAAGGGCAACACATGGTGATGACAAACAAACATGAATACAGAGGAAGAGTGGCCAGACAAGAACAAGCAAGACAAAACGAATTAACAAAAACAAAAACTAGAGAACAAAACAAGATGCCAAGAATTCTGTAAAAGCATCTTTCATCTTCAAAGGATTTTTTAAATAATTTGCTTCATACTAGCACCCAATATTGAATGCATAATTTTCAAGCCCTAAAAAAATCAATTTAATATTTTAAAAAGGAAAAATAATTCCTGTGAAGAAAACCATGACAAAGAAAACAAACCTTTCGATAGAAATTGCTATTTTAACAACTTTTTTCATCATTTTATCAGAAAAAAAGTTTTAAATGAAAATATTTTCAGAATGTTTGTTGAATTGAAAAAAATTAATATCACTGCTTCACTCACCAAGAAAATCTTGGCGAAGCACCTGACTGCAGCAAGTGCCACGTCTTGCCAAAGTCCTCAGAGCAGTGCAACTGGGAGAAGTGATGACAGGATTCAAGTCAAGAAATATTTTACAATATATGGCATGCAACAAAGCCTTGTGGTTTTAGGAGTAGTGATGTTACATTTTTTCTTATTGCACCTGTCAAGAGTTTCAGACAGATTAAAAAAAAAATTATATAAAAAACTGTTCAAGATTATCACTCTTTGGCACCAATCACTTAGATTTTCAGAACAGCTTGTAAGTTGTACTGAAGTTTAGTTCCACACTGAATGTGGAAAACACAATGCATGTCTGTGCATGCACATTTCAGGAAGCTCGCCACCAATCATTGCATTAAATAAAATTGGCAGCAGACATTTTTTCATTTGCATGGCATGCAATTCTCATAAGTTTAATGTTGATACAAATTCAGAGAAAGTTCAGCTAACTTTGACATGAAATAGAAGTCATACGGTTTAAAAACTGAGAATAACAAATTGTCTAATTGCAATGCATATCAATTTACCAGAGGCACTCATTACAACAAATATGTGTTGAAGGAAATGAATACATGATTCAGCTCACCTCTCTGTTCTTGATACTGTATGCAAGCACCAAAGATGCATTGGTGGGGTGAGGAATAACTCGATAGGGCTCAAATGAAACTTTCACAGATGTGTTGGTCTTCAGTTCATCCTCCGTGATATGAAGAACTTTGTTTTCAAAATCCACAAATATAATCTGTTCAAATGGAAAACATAATTATATACAAATTCAAACAAATGCTGCTTGAAAAATGTTTCATAGACATGTACTCATGACTAAACCAAAAGATATCATAGTATTTTAAAAATGAGTTTGTACTTTGGTTGTCAAACACTGAATATTTGACAAAGGAAAATATCAAACAAAGGAGAGCAAAGTGCTGAATTTCCAAGTAATAGTGGTAACATAAGTTACTGAGGTCTGTTGGTTTCATCAATGTTCTCACCTTTGAGCTAGCCACTTGTGATGCCACAAAGAACATGATTTTTGCACCGGTCCCAAAATTGACTTGATAATAGTGGTCTCCATAATCATTAGTCCTGAAAACAACAATTTGCATTGATCTTGAAATATAGTTCCTCCAACAGAGAAAATTCAGAAATATTATGGAGGTCTTATATATTTACACACTAGAATCTATGCTTCTCAGAACAGCAAAATCTTTTTCATACTGTGATCAACAAATTTGTTCGTCTTGCTGTGGAGATTAAGAAAAATTATGCAGCAGAGATGAAACTCTTGTCTCAATCACATTATATGCACGACAAACAGCAGCTGAAAATGGTATTTTTATTAAATGTATTGATCTACAGCTTCACTAATAATTTGATAACCTTGCCTTCCTATCATACCATCTCCTGGTCAATTACAAACTGAAATGACCCAACAACGTCCCCATAATCAAACTTTTGGCTACACTGGACACTGTGTTTCTCTCTGTGTGGTTTATACTCTCTCTCTCTCTCTCTCTCTCTCTCTCTCTCTCTCTCTCTCTCTCTCTCTCTCTCTCTCTCTCAAACAGTGAAAGTCTCTGAAAGACCTAAAGACCAAAAGCCCTTTTTCCTTTTTTAAAATAAATTACTGAAGACTTCCAAAAGTCAATGCTACCCTGGAGATGCTAGAAGTTTGTGTTGGATGAGGTCACAAGTTCAGCTGCTTCATGCATGGATTATCAGGGCTGGCCTCTCCTCTCCTCTCCATCTATTACTGCTTTCATAAATTACTCCAGCTTCAGATCTTCAGAGTTGTCCACTCATAAATTTTGTTTGTGCAGGGTTTGCCAAATCCCTTTTTCTGTCGCTCGGGGCAAGTACATTTTTCATCAGGAAAGGTCAAAGCTAAAAGTCACTTGCCCATGGGAAACATTTAAATATTTTAAATAAATTGTGCTCATTAAAAAATCCTATCAATAAGACAATATAGCAATCTGACAACAGCAGCTGGAGTAGACTTTTCCAAGTGTTACGATGACTAAGGCAAAGAAGCAAGCATTGTTCTGTGCTGTGGAATGAGGGCAGTTGGACAATGTTTCTGAAAGGGGAATTGTGCTGTTATCCATTAAATGGCTACTTCAAGTGTGCATGAAGTAAATGCCCCAGTGGAACCATTTTTCATCACTATATTGCAGTGAGTGTCTTTTTGATATCTTACCGCTACTTTTGCTGCAATTTAAAACTGTACTTGTTATGAAAGTTCGTTTTCTTGTGGGAAAGCCAAAAACCAGGTTGTACTTGCCAGGGGAAAAGCATGTTTCAATTTTTTTTGGCAAACCCTGCTATGTAAATAAATCTATCCATCTAGTTATTATGCCTGTTCCTCATCCAATTAAGACATGTATTCAGTTATTCTGCTGACAATATCAATCTTCAGAATAAATGCATATAGAAATCTGGTTTTTACTCACTTGTTAGTTTCAAAGAGAACAAGACTGAATTCAGCAAGGTATGATGAAGCAATCAATTTACATACCACCACACTCTGCTGTCTACCAGTTCACCACGACCAGAGCGTTGACGAGTCAGGACGAAAATAGCCTGCAATAAATACCCATCACATACCTGAGCACTGGGCATCAATCAGCAGGAGAATACCACACTTACATTTAACCTCAGCAAAATCTTTCCCTTGTATCAGTCAGCAGCAAAAGTAATAAAAACTAGAAGCTAGGACTAGGAGTTAATGAATACTTCAAATTGTTGCAGGTTTTAAACATTTAAAAACTGGACTAAGAGCCACTGTTACTCACTGATTCTACACACAAAGTATACTTCTCTTATAAGTACTGGTTGGCATATTTTACAACAAAGAGCAGATTTTAAATGTGGTTAGGGACTGGGAGAGAATATAGGAGAGAGAAATAAAATAATGATAGCTACAAGTTATTCCTTAAATTCAAGTTATACATTTTGTCCATCATGTTGACCATTTGTGTTCACTGCACAATCCACATTTTCCGACACAATAATTTTTGTCTGACATAGTGAATGACACAGTATACTTTTAGATGACCCACCAAGGTTATGATATTGATAAATGGCAAACATGTGCACAAGTCTTTAACTGGTCTCATGGTAGGAAACAAATAGCACATTTTTCGTCAACACATTCACACATACACGCAAACACACGCGCGCGCGCGCGCGCGCACTCACACACAGAGACATATAGCCCGTCATAAACAACCAAGGGGCAAGTGTGACCACACGTTCCAGCCACTTGCCTGGAGCACTGAGGGTGGACGAGGCGAAAACAACAACTGAAGCTCGCCAAATTGCATTATTACGTACTATGAGAACATATATACATGCACATCTTCATGATCTTGGCAGGAGGTTGAAATGCCAAAACGCATTAAAGCGTGGGAAAACAGTTTTTAGTGCGATGATGCAATTAAACATGCGAGGGGTACCGCCAACGTGCGTATGATGCAATGAAACCATTATACATCGCTGTGTATGTAGTTAATGATAATTACAAACTTTGAGATATAATTCTGATCAGAGACGGAAGCTTTACCATGCAGCGTTGCTGTCACAACATCTCTACGTGGCAGATGTATATTCAGAATTTCCAGACATCCTAACTCTACAACACGTTTTTTCCCCTTCAGCACGTGATCTTTTACGAGGGATACGGATGGGCAACGCGTTCATGATGATGCAACTTCAACTTCAAGGGATGGAAAGAAAACACGAAAGTAAACATGTACACTCGACGACAAGGTCGTCCGCTTACCTCACTCTTGTTCCCTGACCAGTGAACGTAAGCTTCTGTGTGATTCTCCGTCCCCCTCAAATAAACAGTTGTTGAATTCAGTTTGTTGTCATTCGGCAGCGTCGTCTTGGGTTCGCTACCTCGACTTCTGCTGGACCGGTCAGCATCGCGTTTTATTCGATGTGGCAAGTGTCCTCCTTCATTCAGCAAAATTTTCTTCATCCATTCTTCTTCGTTTGAGTGAGTGCCCTTCAGGCGAATTCTCGCCAAGGCTTCTCCGGCAAGACACACGAGGAGTACGATCGTGAGCGCAGCCATCATGTGCGGAATGTTTTGACCCGCCATTCATTTCCCTTTCCCACTACACTGTTGAATGCAAGCACGTCTCCTATTGGCTGGAAGCTTGCCAGTGGTTGTCACGCGGAAAAGTACCCAAATGTTAATGAATATGTATCAACTGTAATTTCACACCGCCGACCCCTCAGGTAACGTCTGATCATGGCGAGATGAAAATTACACTCGGTAATTGAGCCGTCTCTGAGGACGTCTGACATTGCATCGGTACACACGGACGGTTAGATTATAAATACAATGAGAGAAACACTGTGCCTCATACATAGGCCTACATCAGTACATGCACACATCGATCGCGGTCTTTTTTAAGGTTTGCGTTTTTCATTCATTCATTCTTCTTTTACACATTCCTTCAATCCTTCATGTGAATCTTCTCGTACCTGGTTTCAAATTACTGTCTGCAGGATACAGTGTTTGGCTTCTTATGAACCGTCGATTTTCTTCCAATTTGAGTTAGGCCTACCTCTATTTTTGTTGTTGTTGTTGTTAATAAATAAAGTTAACATACGTCAAAGCGTGTGTGCACTTCTTCTTTTTTACATGCTCGAACATGTGGAGCAACGAATACGCCGACCTTTGTATGTTTCTTACATATATTGTAGTTGTTTTGCTTGGTTTTGGTCTGTGGTCACGTGCGTGGTCGTATCATTTGTAGTGTAAGTTTCGTCATTTTTGTGAAATTACGAAATTGTTGGTTGTAGTAGTTGTTGTTATTGTTGTAAATTCTTCAGAAGTCTTTTTTCCAGATCACTATTTTGCACTGTTCTTCATGAAGTTCATCAGCTAAGGATCGAAGGCGTGGTCACAATGAAGTGAACAGTTATCGCTCCAGCTGATTTTCCCACCTAGAGTGCTTGCAAGGCAAGTTGTCCATTCGATTATTTCAAATGACATGGGCAAAGAAACTCGTCCGCAACATCTGCATCTACATAATGCGTTGCGCAACACTTTGAACGAGACATAAAACCTTAACTCCCTTCACGATTTCGCATCGCCAGACAACTCGCAATGGGCATGGACAGCATTGATATCACATCTCTACAAAGTCTCATGACGTCGTACGCATTTTCTATTCCATGACCAACCGGAGGAAATTAATTTGGCATGACCTATCGATACTTTTAGCGATTTGTCTGGTAAAGCGACTTCAGTGACTCGATCTGTGCTACTTGAGCAAGTTGAGGGCAATCACTCTTTGACCTCATGCCAGGATGACGAAATCCGAAGACTGATGCAACCTGCTAGAGTCACAGTTAACGTATGTATCTGTTTGAATGGCAGGAGAGCAATGAAGCCAGCTGAAAGTCTACAAGCTGGAGACAGGCTGCCCGCAACAACAGCACGTAGATCGAGACGCTACATCGGTCGTCTGCTGGACGAACACCATCGAATGCTGTCAGTTCATGTGCTCCTGTAACAATTCCCTTTCAAATAGAAGTCTCCATACATGATAATCAGATCTCAAAGTTCCCAGATATCGCATACCTACTCGCATCACGAAAAAATTAAGTACGTGAAAGTTTTTGTTGTTGAGCCGCTCTTCCTTTCTGAAATGAGAGAGAGAGAGAGAGAGAGAGAGAGAGAGAGAGAGAGAGAGAGAGAGAGAGAGAGAGAGAGAGATCAAACGTAGGTGCGGGTGCCCGTGGATACACAAAAAATGATCACACACACACACACACACACACACACACACACACACACATTCATATATATACACACACACATACACACACAACCACGCACAGATACACGCACGCACACACACACACACACACACACACACACACACACACACACACACACACACACACACACACACTCACACACATTATTCCTTTTGCTTCACAATTAACCGCCCACAGCACGCATCACCAGCCAGTAGGCGCGCGTGCACTGGTCACGCAGGTTCCACTCGGCAGCATTCTAGTAAACTAGAGATTTCGCCTACCGGCAAACTTGGCAGTTCCAACGTGGAGCTACTGAGACAAGGAAAAAAAACCGCTATGGTCAAAGCGTGTGCGTGGGGTGTGTGTGGGTCTGATAGCCGATACCCCGAGTGATCGTCATAGGAAACAGTTTATGACCAGTTTTCAACAGTTTTCAATACCTCAGTAGAGTGCTGTTTGGGAAAAGCTTCCATAAACGGGCCACACTAGTGAACTCGTCTGAGGAGAAGGGTGCGAGAAAGACAGCCAAGCTGGCGAGAAACACACACTGGCGGGACCTAACATCTGATTGGCTCCGTTTTTACGAGGTTTTCTTTCTTTCAGATCATCAGATTGTTGTCATTCTATGTATGCGACTTCACTGCGAATTAACCAACCAAGATAGTGTGTTAATGAGGAATGTCTTTTGAGCTTTGAGCAGGAAACAGGGTCAGTGACTTCCTCTCGTGGTCTGACTGTGTGCCTTTCTTCCCAATGCCTGGAATGCCATCTCTGATGGTTGGAAATTTCAGTCTTTCCCATGAGGGGACTGATGTTGTTGTTGATATTGGTGTTGGCATGTGGTCCAACAGCTCTGGGTCTCTCCTCTCAAGTATCCTGCTTTGGTTGATAAAGCTGGACCTTTTGAGCCTCCCTTTTGTTGGCATACTCATTCTTTCATGCATGGGGTGATTTTGGAGGCGTTTGAACTTTGCTGCTTGTGTCAGCACCTTGATGTTCTTTCTGTCATCCAGGGGTTGCAGACCTGTGGCAGTCTCTAGAGCAGTGATAGGGGTATACTGCGCATGGCTCCTGTCACCATTCCCATGGCCTGGTTCTGCAGTCTGGCCAGCCTGTCGCTGTTTGATTTGGCAGCAGCTGCTGTAGCTGCCATACCGTACTCCAGAACGGGACGGACCCTGCCCACATACAGGTTCTTCAGTATGGTCATGTCTGCACCCCAGTCCATGCCTAACAGTTTCTTCATTAGGGCCATCCTAATTTTCCCTCTGACCTCATTCTTGTGCAGCTGGATTCTCCATGTCAGTCTGCGGTCTAGGGTGACCCCAAGATATGTGGGGGAGTCGTCAGCCTCAAGCTCATGGGAGTTTACCTTCGGCTTCACCTTTTGGTTTTGTGTGGAGAGGGTGAAGATGGTGTATGTGGTCTTTCTCTCATTGATCTTCACAAGCCATGACTTGGTCCATGCCTCTATCTGCTGAAGATCTAGCTGGAGTCTGTAGTTTGCCGTCGAGATGTATTCCTCACTGCACCACAGTGCAAGGTCATCGGCATAGATGGCACCTCGAACGTTTTTGGTTTATACTGAAAATAAAATATCTCAGCTTTTATTCTGGAACAGGTTTCGTGCAGTGAGGTTTGAACGATCGAGTCTTTTGAAGCGGAGACATTGCAAGGAGTGCAGGGGCGGATCTGGGTTTTGAAAGGGGGGGGTGCAAAGTTCTTTTTTGTTTTGTTTTGTATCTTATCAGCGAAGGCGCGAAGCGCCGAACCGACGGCGCGAAGCGCCGAGCATGCTAGGGGGGTCCGGGGGCATGCCCCCCCGGAATTTTTTTAAAAAAGGAAGCAAAATGGTGCAATCTGGTGCAATCTGAGCGTGTAAAGTGCTATTTTCAGGCGATACATTTTGCCACTGATGTGTTGGGGGGTGGAGATAGGACCAACTGTCTCTCTCTTGGGAAGCACATGCTCGAAAATGTACAGTGCTAAATAAGTTCGATGTTAATAATAAAGAATCACAATTCACAAAAACAACATGAGGAAAAAGTCTTTGCAACAAGATCATACCTCGAATTTAATAATCTTTATTCCGAATATGTAAGAAGACATCTGTAACCAGTTTGTTGTGGGAGTCAGGCCTGGTCAGTCTAGAGACATTGAATAAACACACACATGGAGGAATTTGCCTAGTCATAGGCCTAATCATGTGACAACATTTTCTGTGGCTGAAGGCGCATGACTGTGTTGTATTTTGTTGCAAATCTGTTGACAGCATCTGGAATGTCTATTTTCATTCCTGTATTAGCATCTCTCAGGCTCTCTCTCTCTCTCTTTCTCTTTTTTTTCTTTTTTTTTTTGCTGTATGTGTGAGTGTGTGTGTGTGTGTGTGTGTGTGTGTGTGTGTGTGTGTGTGTGTGTGTGTGTAAGGGGGGGGGGTGCAATTACATTTAATTTTACTAGTGCATTCCTATATTTATCAGCATCTCTCTCTCTGCACCCACCCACCCCTTTTTATTTTGGCTGGGGGGGGGGGGGGGGGGTGCAATTACATCACTATATTTATCAACATATTTCTCTTTCCATTTTTTTATATGTATTATCATTGTTTATGTATTTTATTTCTTTAATTTATTTAGTTAGTTTTTTGGCTGGGGGTGGAATTACATTTACATTACTATATTTATCAGCATCTCTTTCTCTTTTTTGTTCTGCCGAGGGAGGGGGGGGGGGTGCAATTACATTTACATTACTATATTTATTAGCTTCTCTCTTTCTTTCTTTTTTTAAGCCGAGGAGGGGGGGGGGGTGCAATCATATTTACATTCCAATATTTATCAACATCTCTTTCCCTGAGTCTCTCTCTCATTTTTTTGTCTTTTTGCTTGGGGGGGGGGGGGGTGCAATTACATTTACATTACTACATTATCAACATATCTCTTTTTTTCTTTCTTTCTTTCTTTCTTTTCTTTTCTTTTTTTTTTGTCCCGCTGGGGGGGGGGGGGTGCAATTGCACCCATTGCACCCCCCCCCCAGATCCGCCCCTGGGAGTGTGATGATGATGAAGACGACGACGACGACGGCGACGACGACGACGACGATGATGATGATGACAATGACGATGACGTCATTTTTTTTCCTTCCCGTCGAATTTGTCTCAGACGGTTAGCTCGTGCAGTCACCAATATAAATAAGCTTTAAAAAATGTACATGATCTATTTAAATCTAATTGGTGATATGTTGATCGCCATCAATCTACAGAAAAAGAGTTTGTGTGTCAAATTACGCCTTATTGCTGTTCCAAGACGTTGGAATTGCTGCAAGTGGGTTGTGGCGGAGGATGTTACGAGTTCTTCTGCTTCTTCTTTACTTTCTTATGTATGATTACATCTTCCGTTTGTATTCAAGCGCAGCTGACTGTATGCACACCCGACAGAAAATCTATGTCACGCCTCCCCTCTACGTAGTCGTTTGATGTCATTGGTAATAGTGCGACGGAGCACATGGGGCATTTTGCATTCTGATATTTCCTCCAATATTACTACAAATGTGTTTTGCCTGAAATGGCCTTTGATCATTATTATGTTCAAAACTAGAGATCACATCTTCTGTGTCCCTGTGTCTGTCAGCGTGTTTGCCTCCGTGTCAACTCGAGCCACTTGACGCAAGCAACAAGTAAGATTGCGTCATCATATTCATCATTTTCACCACTGTGGACGTCATGCAATACATTGACGTTTTGACTTTCATTGAAGTGTCACCAACTATACAAGTATCATCCCCTTGCAGGGAAAAAGGCGGCATGCGGCACTGTTAGCGAGGCATTGACAAGGGGGCAAATGATGGTAGCATTCAGCGGTTGATTTCGTCAGCTTTTCTCTGTGCTATATATGCACAGGTACTGAATGTTCAGGTGTAGCAGTCTCGCACCCGCCGTCGCCGGTACGAGCACAATATATACTTTCTAAACACTACGTTAATCTCGTCAAATCAGGCTTGGCTCGGTCGACTGCACAGCCCTGAACCCACCTGGCGTTCTCTCCCCCTCATTTGCATAGCGTGGCGCCAGGCCTCCAGTGCCTTTTGCGTCATCGCAGTCACCAGGTAATAGAAGCGAGAGAACTTTTGTGTTGTTGTCACATGAGACTGGCGGCCGTGATAAAGCAGCATAGAGCTAAGCAACCCGTCGTCACGGTCTGCGGAGCTTGGGCGCTTGTCGGGTTCAGCAGGCCCTGTGACTGCTTGTTGGTTAATTCCTACAGTGCATGCGCAAGTGCGCGCGCGCGCGTACCGATCTATAATGACGTATCGGATTTCGCCGAATTCATGTGTGTGTGTGTGTGTGTGTGTGTGTGTGTGTGTGTGTGTGTGTGTGTGTGTGTGTGTGTGTGTGCGTGTGTGTGTGCGTCTGTGTGTCTGTGTGTGTGTGTGTCTGTGTGTGCGTTTCTATACAGCTTCCTCGTCCATCCATCCGCCTGACCGGGATCCACCCTTCCGTCGATCTGTCATTCCGTCCGTGTACCTGCATGTCTGTAGGTCTGTCTGCATTTTCCTCAACCTGGTTTGTGTTGAGTTAAATATTTTCTAAGAGTTTTTCTTTTCTTTTTGGTTACAAAAACAAACTGTACGCAGGAAGCTGGTCGCCAGTCTTTCTGTCGTCATACAAAATTCATTCATAACAAAACAGAACAATCTATTTGTGTAGGCTATTACTATTAGCCCATCACACAGGACACATTTATTCATGAGATGCACAACCCATTTTTAGCCAAATTAGTAGGCCTACAGTTGTGGTTTATTCTTTAAACAATGGCGCATTCTTTGTCAAAACAAAATTCCAGACAGTTTCCAACGAGGTCTTCATTGAGTAGAGAACAGAAAATATCTGTACCGCGCACTCACACATGAATATCAGTATTTCATTCAAAATAGTTCTCAGAAGACAATTGAATTGTAAACTACATGATATAAATATGGAATTGTTCCACGCTCGGCGGGGGGAGGGGAGTGGGTGGGTGGGTGGGGGGTAGAAGCTTTCAGTTGTTAGGTTACATCAGTGACTTTATCGATTAGGGTCCTGTAGGACATTCCCATTAACGTACCCTGCAAGAGTTATCCTCGGCGCTCTCTGTCGAAAAACAACGCGTTAGGTAGAATGTTGCATTCTCGTAGCGTCTGCACTGAATATACTGTACTTGATCGCTCAAAGTACATGTATGTGGGGGTGGAAAGCAGTACTGTGTCATGTAAAGCTCGAATGAGTAGCAGCAGATAACTGTTTAGTTCTGGCTTGAATTGTCAACTTCGTTTCCATGGTCTACTGCTACTCATTCGAGCTTTACATGAAACATTATATCACACTAGCTCGATCGTCTGCTGGCGTAGTGGCTATGGTTTGATCGCGTTCGTCTGCTAGGTACGTGCGGTGAGGTTGGTTTACTTATCTTCTGCGGGTTTTGTGCAGAAAGTATACGTTAAAACAGTCTAATATGACTATTTTCGATTAGTTTTAATCTAATTAATCTTTTTGCATGCTGTAATGTCATCCTTTTGCCACAATCTAGCGATCATCCCATCAGCTTCTATGTTTACCAGTCTACCGGAACTAGTGGAAGTAAAGGGACGAAACTCGGGCTGAATTTACGTTTCAGAAGTGAGAATGTCCTGTAGAGGTTGACATTCCATTGAACTACACAGAACTACTCATTCCAATCTGGCCAAACCTGGCGTTCAGTTTGGTTCAAAAATGTTCATTCTACACCCTTCATTCTTGCTTCAAGATTATTCTTTATTCGACCAGAACCAGCCAGGCCTAATATCGCAATAAATTTCAGCAGGAAAGTAGACGAGAGCTCTACATATTTTCCACAGGAATACGTTATATAACCATTTTTACAGTTTCACATGTTGATCCTTAAAAGTGCTTCCCCTCCATGAAGTCCAACCCATCCTCATCGTGATGGGGGAGAGGGGTTGGGGGTGACTGGGAGTGGGAGAGGTAACTTCACTAGGACTCTCCCATTCTGTAAACCCGAGTCAGTATACTTTTGCCGGTAGGCGAAATCTCTAGTTTACTAGAATGGGACTCTCCCTGGCAAAATGTGTTCACCCATGGAATGGGGCGGCGTGGTGGCCGTGCGCCGCGACGTCCTGGGGGTTGATGGCCTTGATGACTGCGGCTGAAGTCGGCCCGACACATCACTTTGGCCCGGACTTCTCCTAGACGGGTGGCCAGATAGGCCCGGTCTGACTAATCGGCTGTTCGCGTCTGCCTGAAGAGACGAACTTACCATGGTGGTTAAGTATTTCTCCCTCCCCTTTGTACTTAATTGTTTCTTCATTATTTTACTTTGGCTAAACTGCATGCAACTTCGACGACGGCGGTTCATGGGTCAATTGTGTATCTCGGAAAGGTGAGAGATTTCCATCTAACATGAATATTCCCCTGGCAGCCTTGACACTGGCAAGGTGCTGGACATCCGCACAAGCTGTCTCCCTTCGTTGGACTTCATGGTGGGTGGGGAGTGCTGGCGGTGAAGTGTTAAAATTTCATCATGGATTAAAAAAGAAAAAGAAACTACCACCCAAACGACAAAGAATACCTTCGAACTCAGAGAGTCCTTCTGACTCAGAAATGAATCACTGTCCGAGTACTGGCCCAGATTCTTGATTTTAAGTTTTAAGCTTTAAGCACCCAGAGCAACCAATTGGGAAACTTTCTTCCTTAGCGATCGCAAAAGCGATTAAGAGAATTGCAGGTGTGCCCAAGCAAGTCACACAAAAAACCCCACTCTTCTCCTTCTCTTTTGTTCTTTTTCGGCTGGAAGGAGGTAAACCCCACCCCACCCCTTCTAATCCACCCCCGACGTTACTACACTTAGTAGACTTCCTCGTTTGCTGTTTTTATTGTTTTGATCAATTGCTTTTCTGAACTGATGATTGATGATGATGATGATGATGATTGATGATGATGATGATTGATGATGATGATGATGATGATGATGATGATGATGATGATGATGATGAGGATGAGGAGGAGGATGATGATGATGATGATGATGATGATGATGATGAATGATGATGATGATGATGATGATGATGATGATGATGATGATGATGATGATGATGATGATGATGATTGATGATTGATGATGATTGATTTTGATTATGAAAACTGCAATGTGTACCTTTTTTCCTCCTGTTTCTCTCTTTTTGTAAATAAACTTCATGGGAAAAAAACCAGGCCCACTCTTTGAATCACCTCAAAGCCAAGACTTTATGCAAAGTCACCCTTCACGTGGAAGCCCACCTCTCTCTTAATTACTGTTGTGGGATTGTTTAGAAGCCGCGATCTGGCGGACATGTCAGAAGAAGAACTGACTGAAAGTTTTGCGGACCAAGGAGTCAAAGGTATCAGGAGGCTAGTGATGAGGCGTCATGTATGTATGTATGTATGTATGTATGTATGTATGTATGTATGTATGTATGTATGTATGTATGTATGTATGTATGTATGTATGTATGTATGTATGTATGTATGTATGTATGTATGTATGTATGTATGTATGGATGGATGGATGTACGTACGTACGTACGTATGTATGTATGTATGTATGTATGTATGTATGTATGTATGTATGTATGTATGTATGTATGTATGTATGTATGTATGTATGTATACATTGCTTGCACAGATGGGCCTGGAGAACAATCCCTGCATTCTCTATTCATTCCCTTGATCCGCTTGGCTGAGCTCACAGATGGGAGACCATCACAGGATGTATGTATGTATGTATGTATGTATGTATGTATGTATGTATGTATGTATGTATGTATGTATGTGACCAGACAAGATGGCGACCAGACCAGACGTGCTCGTAGCGCTCTGCGGAATACTCGCTATTTTGTACGGCTCATCCGTGGTGACTGCCCCCGAAAACGTAGCGTATGTGCGACAGAATCCCAGACATCAGCATGGATATCTTCAAGAACTGAAGGTACTTCTCAAAAGAGCACTGCAGAGTGGAAAGATTCGGCGACACACAGCAAGAGTGAACACGACATCACCGCCATCGCCAAGCAGTGAGTACACCACTTCAATGACCTTTTTCGATCAGAAAACATGGTCTCAGTTTGATGGTGTGTTATCATCAAAGAAATGGAATGATTTTGAAGGAATGGAACGTACGTTTAGAGAGCTCATCCGTACAAAACACGACAAAGATAGAATAGCATATGTTCATGAAGATTACAGGCTTTGGCAACGCGTGTTTGTGAAGATCAGGTCTCGGTTTTACATGAATGACACGTTTCAGAGATACACACAGAGTGGACAGCCTCATAGGACTGATTTACTCAAGTATGTGTGGAGATGTCTGAAAAAGTTCCCAATAGAGATCAGTGAATTAAGCAGTGAAACTGACAATGAAGGTCTAGTGCTTAGAATTGAACATGCCTTGAATTTCATTGACTCTACCATTCTCCCATGCCTACGAAAACAACACGCCCGCATGAACGGCACGTCGTGTTACGAACAACGCAGAGTAGATCGACATGAACTCACCCAATTGTGGGCAGAAAACCAAAAGCGTGCGATCATGATCATCCGTGCAGATAGCACCGTTTCACCGCCAGCTGTCTGCCCCATTGACCCAGACAAATTGACCTCGTTCTATCTCGAGAAAAGCGAGAAACGCCTGCAATACCCCATACCGCCACCACCCTGGCCAGACAGCCTACATCCCGGACCCCCTGACATAGAGCTTGAAATTAGACCATTCACTGAGCACGAAGTAACTGACATGGTGAAATCTCTAAAAAATAACGTTGCAACGGGATACGATGGAGTGGAATACGCATTCATCAAGAAAAACATCCACAAACTGATCCAGGTAATCACGACCATCTTCAATATCTGCTGGAACAACGGAAGGATACCACAAGACTGGAAGCACGCAAAAGTAACACTGCTCCCAAAGAAAGACAAGAACTCTGAAGACCCCAATGATTGGCGACCGATTTCGCTCTTGACGTCCTTCTACAAGATGTTCATGAAACTAGTCCAAACTAGAATGCTACCGTGGATCGTAACAACTGGAAGAATGTCATTAAGGCAGAAGGGGTCCTTACCAAGAAATGGCCTACAAGAGCATGTGTTCTGCTTAAAGACAGCTGTAGATGACTTTAAACACCAGACGTCCAAGTTTTTTACCGCCTTTGTCGACATCAAAGATGCTTACGGAAGTGTGGACCACAGGATGATGATCCAGGCAATGGAAAAAGCCAACTACCCTCAACGCATCATTAAAATCACAGAAGATATCTACGCGAGTTCCACATTCCAAGTCCAGACGAAGGGAACTACAACCCCAAAGATCACTAGGTCAAGGGGCATAATCCAGGGATGCCCTTGGTCTGCAATCGCCTTTATTCAGGCGCTAGACCCGTGGATAAGGTGGCTTGAGGAACCGTTCCCTCACGTCTCTTCCCCCAACCCATGCCAAGCCTACATGGACGATGTATGCATGAGTACAACACAAGAGGTGGATATTATGGAGATGTTAAAGAAAACAGAACAGTTCCTTGAATACACAGGAATGGAGGTGAAACACGCAAAGTGCGCCCTCATCCACGCCCAGCGGACAGGAAACAACTGGGCCAAAAAAGACAACACTCAGAAAGTATGTCTGAACATACAAGGCGGTGAGATACCCAAGTATGGAAGATCACAGGAATACACATACTTAGGGTTCAAAATAGGAATAGACAACGCGTCGGAGAAGAAGCAACTTCAGGATATCCAGCAGGAATTCAACACCACAGTTGAGAAAATCAACCTCTCTCCACTCCCTGTAAACAAAAAGATCGAGGCAATCAATGTAATGGCAATCTCCCAGCTGAACTTTTACTTTGAAAATCTTCAGTTCACCGAGAAGCTGCTCAGAGAGCTGGAGGATACAGTGGTTGGCTTTATAAGGGAAAACTTGAAGCTCAACACATCATCCACCAGAGCTCAAATCTTTACTCCGAGGAGACAAGGAGGACTTGGAATGATCAAGCCCAGCGCAGTATACCATGCAAAGAGGGTGTCCTTTCTCCTCTCGGTCCTCAACAGTGATGATCCTCACGTCAGAGCAGCCACACGACACAGCCTCTCACTTCATATGAGCAAAAGGAAAGTGCCCATGGTTGCAGATCCTGATGACGAGAACTTTGGAGGCTACCGAACAGACAGCAGCGGAAAACTCGACAAGAAGTGCAGAGTGAACTGGCCTCGATCTACCTTCGTTGAAATGAACGAACTCTGCAACAGACTGAAGGTCCAGCTGCAATACGACTGTGACAGTGACTCCTATTCAGTGGCAATTCCAGTATCCGAAGAGTGTGACATACACTTCAGATATACTGACCCCAAGCTCCTGTACACAGCCATGAAGAAACGAGAGATAGAGAACTCTCTTCAACACTGGAGCGACTTGATCCAACAAGGGAGACTACTCCGTCAGGCCATACCACACGCAGACATGTCGTGCTCCAATGAACACCTGAAGAACGGTTCCATCACCGACCACTTGACACGTTTTGTGGTGAAAGGTCGCCTCCAACTACTGGAGACCAACGCAGTCAATCAGACCTATTACCCTGAGTCATACCGGCGGGAGTGCTCCCTGTGTGGCTTCCATACAGACACGAACTCACATGCGCTGAATGGATGCAAACGACTGAGCGGGCTCTACACTGAGCGGCACGACCGCTGTGTTGACCTCGTGCTTCAAGCACTGTCGAGGTCGGTGCTCACAGAGTTCTGCGAGGTATTCCAGAACCAGAGAGTATGTCTGGATGGAAGGGTTCTTGACGCAGGCAAGCCTGATCTGTGTTTTGTCGACCACAGCAGGTCAGTCGCTTTCATCATCGAATTATCCAATCCCTTCGATGCGTTCATCGATGCCTGCTACCAGCACAAGTTCCGGAAGTACATGCCGCTCTACCTGCAGCTGGACGAGGCAGGTTTCTCCACCAAGGTTGTAGTGCTTGTTGTCGGCTCCCTTGGTACTGTACACCGTCGAATGGTCTCAGGTCTGACACTGCTAGGGCTATCAAAGCGTATCAGCAAAAGCCTCGCCAAATACATCAGTGTATCTGTTATGATAGGATCGCGTAGGGCTTGGGCACGTAGAGGACATCTGATGAGCCGAATCGAACAATGACATTGTTCCACGTAGCACCGATCCAGTAATCTCAACACCAGCAAATGCAATCCATCCAAATCTTTAACTCCCATTGCAGACACGCCAACAGAGTTGGCGATTGGCTAGCCAATCAGCGAATGTGTCGAGCATGGGCGTCTGCTGCACAAGATGGGAATAAAGGAACGCGTGGTTGAGAGGAGGGGAGTGAGCAGAATGTGATCGGGAGAGAAGGAAAGAAAAAGCACTTTATCCTCCGATTGAATAATTTTGTATTTGCATTCTCTCTGCTTTAATCCAACATTTCATGTGATATTAGCAAGAGTTATGCATACGACCTTGTAATATTTGTTAAATGTAACAGCCAAGGGTATGAAGGTGCACTCAAAATATTATCGAGATATAGACCACCCAACAGAACTGTTGTCTAAATGAGTGTGGTCCACCCACATCGAATGTCCATAACACCAACCAACAAGTATGAACACAGGCCGCATTTTGAACTGGAATAATTTGGAATAACTGCCAGCTCTTGCAGTAAGCCTTACGAGAACAGGCCAAATAATCATGTAATGGGATTAATGTCAAGCATGCCAGCGTGTTGCATTTGGTCTCTGTACCTCTTCCTGCAATAAAGTGTTCTGATATGTATGTATGTATGTATGTATGTATGTATGTATGTATGTATGTGTGTGTGTATGTAAGTCATTTATAGGGCGCCTGAATTCAGCACTTCTGCTGCTCTTCGGTGCTTTACACAACAGCATATTGTCGTTTCAGTCTCGGAAGAGGAAGGTCTTTAGGCCTCTTTTGAAGCTGAACAGAGATGGGTCAGCTCTGAGTGGTTCTGGGAGAGAGTTCCACAGCCTCGGGGCGGTAGCAACAAAAGCTCTGTCTCCCCATTTTTTGGACTTCACTTGGGCACATCTGAGGAGAACACTATGGGCCGATCTGAGATCGCGTGCTGGTTTATACAGATTGACCAGGCCACATAGGTACGATGGCATATTATCCTCTTTGAGACATTTGTAGACGAGCGTGCAGATCTTGAAGACAACTCGCTTGTGGACAGGTAGCCAGTGCAGATCTTTGAGTACTGGGCCGATGTGTTCCATCTTCTTCACTCTTTTCACCATTCTGGTGGCACAGTTCTGTATGCGTTGAAGCCTGCAGAGTGTCTTTTTTGGGAGGCCCTGTAGTACAGAATTGCAGTAATCCAATCTGCCAATGATCAGTGCACGAACCACTTTCTTTGTGGCTTCCTCTGATAAAAACTTTCGAATTTGGCCCACTCTATGGAGATGATAGATGCAGGACCGGCAGACTGAAGTGACATAGTCGGTGAGCTCTAGCTTTCTATCAAAGACAACACCAAGGTTACGGGACGATTCCGAGGGCGTGATGACGGCGTCACCCAATCTGACTTGGACAGGTGGCATTCGAGTCAGCAAATGGTGGAAACCGATAACAATGACCTCAGTCTTGTCTTCATTGAGCTTCAAGAAATTGTTTTTCATCCAAAATTTTACCTCCCGCAGGCAACTTTCCAGTCGCAGTACATCACCTGAGGCTTTCCCAGGTTCTGTAGTGATGTAGACCTGGGTGTCATCGGCAAACATGTGAGCTGGTATTCCATATTTCTTGAATATATTGTTCAGAGGGAGCATGTAGATGGAAAACAGCAGTGGTCCAAGAACTGAGCCTTGGGGAACTCCATAGATCAGTTTTGACAAGGAAGAAGTACAACGCCCAACTCTCATGGCACGGTTAAACCTACTAACACGTACTGGATCACCTTATACACTCTGACAGCTCCAACTTCCATTAAAGCAGGCTTCCTCCTCATTCCAGTAGAACTTTACATCCCCAGCCCTCCTCGATGTTTTCGATGCCAGGCATTCGTACACCACAAAGATTCTTGCACTCACACCGCCCGTTGTGGACGTTGTGGAAGCTCCAAACATGCTGAGGACAATTGCAGTGATGCTCCCAAATGTGTAAACGGCAATGGTCCGCACTTATCCTTCTCCCGTGATTGTCCCAAATGGCAGCACGAACGCAAGATCCAAAGGGTGCGGATTGTATCAGGCATTTTGTTCACTGAGGCGAGACGGGTAGTGGAGGCATCTACCAGCACACCCTCTGGTTCCTCCTATGCTACTGTAGCCAAGTCAGTTAAGTCGACATGTTGTCAGACGGAACTGACTTGGATTGGCTCTGATAGATCCAAATCGGTCAAAACTCTGAGCTCCACATCCGTTCAGACTGCCTCAGGAATGCAGACTGCAAAACAGATAAAAACCAAAAATCAAAATCAGCCGAATAAACCTCAGTCAGACAAACAAGTTAAGAAATGCTCGGTCAGTGTTGAGTGCTCAGACCTTCTAAGATGGAGAGAAAGATCCAGTGCAAAGAGTACAACCGTTTTTTAGTGCGTGCAAGAATCTGACTACCAGGAAGGGGTCATGGACGTTTCGCCCCAATTGCGACATTCGGAACGTCGTTTAGCTTAAGATTACACCCGAATCACGGGCACCGTTAAGGTGCATGGAGTACAGTACCGCCGAGCAAGACGTTTGTCACAAAATGCAGATACATTAATGCGGCCGGATCTTAGCTAAACGACGTTCCGAATGTCGCAATTGGGGCGAAACGTCCAGCACCCCCAGGAAGTGGAAGTTGCAAGTCCTCTATCACGATCATCTCGAAGTCCTGTTCGTCCCCATAAAGAGAAAAAAAGACACGCAGTATTCAGGGGAACTGTCAAGGTCTAAGAGCTAACTACGAGGAGAATCTTATGCATATAGCTCTCTATAACCCTCTTGCTCAATGGGTGATAGAGGGTGGGTGGGTGGGTAGGGGTGGTGGGATTGGGTTTGTTTGTTTGCTTGCTTGTTTTAACAAGGACTGAATGCAAGAGAAGCAAGTTTGCCTAATTCGTGAAATTCCCTTGCAAAAAAAGGTCAATTAATCAATCAGTCAATCTCTCTGTCTGTCTGTCTGTCTGTCTGTCTCTCTCTCTCTCTCTCTCTCTCTCTCTCTCTCTCTCTCTCTCTCCCTCAGTTCCAGACAATTACAGGGGGATCTCGCTGTTAAGTTGCTTCAGCAAAGTTTTTACCTCTATCATGACTGATAGATTAAATGACTGGGTGGAGAGTAACGGTTTAGTAGGTGAAGAACAGGCAGGCTTCAGAAGAGGTTATTCTACCATGGATAATGTTTTTGTACTGCATTCAGTTGTGCAGAGATATCTTTCGAGACGTCGGAAAGTATATGTTGCATTTGTGGACCTGAAGAAGGCGTTTGATTGGGTAGATAGAAAGATCCTGTGGGAAATACTAGAAAAACACGGGCTGCAAGGGAGATTACTCGAGATGCTAAAAGCCATCTACTCTCAAGTTCTGTGCTCTGTTAGATGCAACCATGGCTACGGAGATGTATTCGAATGTAACTGCGGACTGAAGCAGGGCTGCAAGATGTCTCCGATCCTATTTTCCCTCTTGGTGAATTATGTTGCAAAATATATTTCGAAATACGGTAGACATGGTATCCAGCTTATGCCGGACTATACGACGATATATGCACTATTGTATGCAGATGATATTGCTCTTATTTCTGATACAGCAATAGGACTTCAAAACCAATTAAACTATTTAGAGAAAGGAACGGTTGCAGTCGGCCTGCAGGTTAATCACGAAAAAACAAAGGTCATTGTATTTCGCAATGGAGGATACTTGGCTGACCATGAGATATGGTACTTAGGTTCCAAAAGGTTAGAAACGGTGAACGAATACAAATATCTTGGTGTATTATTCACTACCAGACTCTCATTTAACAGTATGCAATATGATCTCGTACAACGAGCGAAAGGTGCCATGATGCAGATATCTAGATGTCTACGAAGACTGGATTGTATGTCGCCAGATGTATATTTTAAACTATTCGATGCTCAGGTGCAGTCAGTATTGTTGTATAGCGCCGAGCTGTGGGGCACCAGTCAATGTTATGTTGTGGAATGTGTACATTTACAGGCTATTAAACGTTTTCTTAATTTACCCATGCAGGTACCAAATTTAATGGTGTACGGAGATACGGGTAGATACCCCTTGTACATAACTGCTTCAATGAGGGCTATCAAGTACTGGCTGCGTTTACTGAAAATGGAATCCAGTAGATACCCTCGCAAAGCTTACAGCATGATGTTGGCATCTGGCTCGAATGAAAACTGGTCAAACAGAATAAAAGATCTACTAGGTAGATATGGATTCTTGGAAATCTGGACTAATCAGAAAGTGCAATGTGAGGGTGAATTCTTGAGAGAACTAAGAAAACGAATGGTAAATGAATATAATACAATGTGGTCTGAAGCTTTGAATGCTAGTGATAGATATTCCTTTTTTCGTTGTTTCAAAGCACTACGGTATAAAGAAATGTATTTGTACAGTATTGACAAGAAAGTATTTAGAGATGTGTACATTCGTTTCCGTATGGGATTTACCGACCTGTACGTGCATAAATACCGATATGTAAAGGAAAGTGATTTCAACACATACTTGTGTCCAGCATGTTATGAAACAGATGAGTGTGAAAGACATTTTCTTCTTGAATGTCCAGTATATGAGGACCTGAGAAGAAAGTTCCTTAGAAATCTCCCTAATGTGAAGGTAGAGATCCAATACCTACTGATGGAGCAAGATATAATGGTGATAAGATCTGTAGCAAGGTACTTGTATCATGCATTTAAAAGGCGGGGGGAGGCAGTGGCTACAGCAGTGACTGAAGAGGCATTCACCACTTGACTGTAACCTTTGAAATATTGATGTGAAGGGCCGGAGGCCCAACAATAAACTGTTCGTTCGTTCGTTCGTTCGTTCTCTCTCTCTCTCTCTCTCTCTCTCTCTCTCTCTCTCTCTCTCTCTCTCTCTCTCTCTCTCTCTGTCTGTCTGTCTGTCTCTCTCTCTCTGTGTCTGTCTCTCTCTCTCTCTGTGTCTGTCTGTCTGTCTCTCTCTCTCTGTCTCTCTCTCTCTCTGTGTCTGTCTCTCTCTCTCTCTCTCTGTCTGTCTGTCTCTCTCTCTCTCTCTCTCTCTCTCTCTCTCTCTCTCTCTCCAAGCACACAAAACCAAACGGTCTAATAGAAAAGAAACTGTGCGCAAATTCATGTGGGAATCAGACAAAATCCAAGACGTGAAAACAAATATTGCGAGTCCTGACTTCGTAGCCAGTTTGACCATAGCCACAGAGATGATAGAAACAAACATTGATTCTGCTCTTGACATGTTTGTGCACACCTTGCTGACTAACGCGAGCTGTATGTGTCGCACAGTTTCTCTGCAGACATCGGCAAGCTGCAACGGGGCAAGGTGGTTTGACTTGGAGTGCAGTCATTCTAAGAGGAAGGTGAAGGAGGCGCTTAGTCAGTTTAGAAAAGGGGGCGATAAATGTTGCAAGGATCTTTTCGTGCAATTGAGAAGTGACTACAAGAAATTATTAAGACAGAAGAAACAAGAACACTATAGAGCATCGTGCGAAACTTTCGTCAAAAGCGTCAATAACCCTTCTCATTTTTGGTCCCTTGTAAGGAGAGCTGCTGGCCAAAGCGTGAAACAGCCTCAAATAGACATCCAAACATAGCACAGTCATTTAAAAAGTTTATTTAGCCGAAAACGCAGTTTTGATGAAATGCCCGAGGACAGCACACATATTTCGCACGGTGAACTGGACGCTCCCATTACGGAAGATGAAGACCGGTTTGCCCTCGCTAGAATGAGTACAGGCAAAGCTCCAGGATTAGATTACATCCCAGAGATTACTTGAAAATGGCGGGCAACCTTTTAACTCCATTTCTCACTAAGCTGTTCTCCACAATGTATGAAAAGCAGTATTTCCCTCGAAGTTGGTGTCACGTCCTTATTGTACCCATCTTCAAGTCTGGTGATAGATTGATCCCGAAAAACTACAGAGGCATTTCTTTACTGAGCAATACTAGTAAACTTTTTTATGTCCATCCTGACAAATCGCTTACGTTTTTGGGCAGAGGAAGAAAACAAATTTAGTTTCGAGCAAGCCGGTTTTCGTACTGATCATTCCACTATTGGCCATATATTCACTTTGTATTCAATGGTTGTAAAAAATGTTTATGGTGAAGGTCGTGGCAAACTTTATGCTGCCTTCGTCGATTTCGAAAAGGCCTTAAATTCTGTTAACCGTTCGTGCTTGTGGAGAGTTTTAACAAAGCTAGGCCTCTCCACCAAATTTGTAAACATGCTGAAAGCTGTGTATTCGCATGTAGAGCCCAGTGTACGTTAGGGAAATAGCCTGTCAGACTTCTTTGACTGCCCGGTCGGCGTAAAGCAGGGGTCAGTAGAGTGACCGATAATTTTCTGCCTATACATCACATACGTGGCGGATTGCATACGAAGCAATGGGCGCCATGGGGTGCAGTTGTTGCCAGGAAAGGAAGAACTGTTTTCTCTACTCTTTGTACTACTCTTGACCACTCCAGTGGGTCTACAGCGCCAACTGGACAGTCTGAGCACTGCGTCCAGTCGCCTCGGTCTCACTCTTAACAGTGAAAAGACAAAGGTGATGGTGTTTAGAAAAAGAGGATTTTTGGGAAGAGGTGAACAATGGACCATAGATGGTAAACGTTTGGAAGTGGTATACAGGTATAAATACCTCGGGTTTGTTTTCACCACAAAATTGTCCTTGTCCATGGCCCCCGATAATCAGATCATTAGAACAAAACAGAAAATTCTACACCTGTTAAGAACTATGAGGAATTTACACTCCCAGAGTACCACTGTGTTTTTAGACAGTTTGACGCCCAGGTGCTACCAACATTCCTGTATGGTTCTCAGCTGTGGGGATTGGCCAAAAGAAACAATGTCGAAAAGACGCACTTGTTTGCATGAAAACGTATTTGAATATCGATTTAAAATCCCCCAACAGCATGTGCTATGGTGACCTGGGCAGGTAAGCTGTGTTTATTACCACCATACTCCATGCAGTGAAATACTTGTTTCGGGCTTTGCAAAATGCCGGACAGTAGACTTCCCAAGCAAGCTTATCTCATGCTATTGCGTTCTAACATGCCAGAAGGGTTAAACTGGGTAAAACTACTTGAAAGATGCCTGTCATATGTTGGTTTTGCATACGTTTGTAACAGTGGTGGCACCTTGAACGAGAAAGGTTTCTTAAGATTTCTTTAACAAAGACTGCAGGATTGCTTTTTGAATGAATGGACCTCGAATCTTGGTACCAGCCATAGATTTGCTTTTTATAGGACTTAAAAAATTTCTTTTGAATGTGAACAATATTTATCCTTCATAAACATAAAGAAATTTAGTGATGCTTTTATTCGTTTTCACTTGGGATGCAATGACCTGAAAAGTAATGTAGGCCTACGGTCAAGGAAAGGTCATAACCCTGACATGAAATGTCCATTCTGCAACGAAACTGAGAATGAGGTACATTTTCTGTAAAATTGTTTTGTGTAAAGCGACATTAGACAGAAATATTTAGTACGATATTTACAGGATACGGTTTGTACAGATATCTCACGTTTGATGAGTGGAAAAGAGGTCAAGAAGACTCGGGACTTTTCCATGTACATTTGTTATGCCCTTGAACGACGCTCGCAGAAAATGCAAGAAATGTCACTAGACAGTCAGGATTAGAAATCATAATGAGTGCCCTGATTAAACCTATTTTATTCTGATGTACATATTACACTCTGATCTTAAACAACCATGAAATTGTAGCAGAGACTGACATGTCGATTTAACCGTAAGTTTGTAAGCTTTAGTACTCTACTGTGCCATTGTTTTGAATTTGTGTATATATGAGTAATTTCTATACTGATGGGTCGTCGGCTGAAAATAAACGATCAATCAATCTCTCTCTCTCTCTCTCTCTCTCTCTCTCTCTCTCTCTCTCTCTCTCTCTCTCTCTCTCTCTCTCTCTCTGGGAGCGTTTGGGCGCGTTTCTTTGGCCCAAAATCTCGAGATTCTCCCCGAATGGCTAGTCGAGGGTGAGTGAGACGCTCCTGCAGCTAGAAAAAACGGCCAACCATCTCGCAAGGCGGAAGAACATGGCTGCGTTCTGGCGCCAGAGTCGGTGAAGAAGTTGCCGATAGACGAAATAACTGACGATTCAGATATCACATCAGTTTTTCACTTCATAGAACACACCATAGTGTCATATCGAATGGCACGGGAACTTTTTCAACGAGAAAAAGCAATCCGTGTTCAAGTGCAGACAATTTTGTCGAAAATGTGAGGCCTCGATTCATTTCGATCAATTCAAGGGACATAATTCATGTATACTGTGAAGGGACATAATTCATCAGTTCAGTTCAGTTAAATCAAAGATTATAGGTTACCAAAAGATAGCTCATGCCGAGCTTGTTGTGAGGATCGAGACACGTTGCGCACCAAGCGGTTGGAACTATTGGTGAATCAAGGGAAGTAATCACAACGCTTATAGACATGTAAAAGTGTTTGTCGACGCGTTTCTGATGCGTTCCGATCATGTTTGTGAATACATTTACGATGTAATGTGTAATAAAATGATTTGCTGCAATAATGGTGGTGTTTTGGCTTAGTTTTTTTTGTAGCAGGCGTTGTGAAATCGAAACATTTGGTTCATCTAAATGGATGCTTCTGCGCATGCGCGTGAGCCTATAGTCCGTTTAAACACTGCTCTGTCAGTGGACGCTACTGACTTCGCACGCCCGGGGAGTT
Organism: Theodoxus fluviatilis; assembly: GCA_034096865.1. NCBI lineage: Eukaryota > Metazoa > Mollusca > Gastropoda > Cycloneritida > Neritidae > Theodoxus > Theodoxus fluviatilis. The sequence goes on along the minus strand of JAWQFJ010001891.1, from coordinate 69,144 downwards.
ATGCCAAAGATCCGGCAGCGTTAAAGCATGCAAAAATATTAATTAGATTAAAAACTAATCGAAAATAGTCATATTAGACTGTTTTAACGTATACTTTCTGCACAAAACCCACAGAAGATAAGTAAACAAACCTCACCGGTCGTATGTACCTAGATGGCTAGCAGACGAATAATCTTTGTCTCCACTGACAGAGCAATGTTGAAACGGACTATAGGCTCACATTTCGATGAGCCAAATATTTCGATTTCACAACGCCTGCTACAAAAAACAAAGCCAAAACACCCCCATTATTGCAGCAAATCATTTTATTACACATTACACCGTAAATGTATTCACAAACATGATCGGAGCGCATCAGAAACGCGTCGACAAACAAGCACTTTTACATGTCTCTAAGCGTTGTGATTACTTCCCTTGATTCACCAATAGTTCCAACCGCTTGGTGCGCTGCGTTTCCGAGCGTCTTGTAACTTTTAAGAGCAAAAGCTCGGCATGAGCTATCTTTGTGTAACCTATAATCTTTGGTTAAATTCAGTCTCTTAACCCTGAGATGGGTTGTTGACGCACCACTGATGACTTTCGGACAATCTTCCTCCATCGATCTCTATCCTCTGTGGCTCGCTGTGAGTCAGCAAAGGTCAAGCCTGACCACTCTTTGATGTTGCCTTCCCACCTCTTTCTCTGCCTGCCTCTCCTTCTCCCACCTGGTACGGTACCTTGCAGGATGGTCTTGGCCAGCCCACTGCCTCTTGACACGTGACCGTACCACTTCAGCTTTCTGCTTTTTCGTACTGTCCAAATGCTATCCTGATCCTGTTGCTGACTTCCTCATTCGTGACATGGTCTTTATATGAGATGTTCAGAATCTTGCGATAGCATCTCATTTCCAGGGCTTGTATCAGTGTCTGTTGTTCAGGTGTTCAAACGCGCCCTTAGTTAGGCCCAAAATCTCGAGAGAATCGCGAGGGCAAGGCGTTTCCTACGTTCCTCGCTCATAAGGACACACTCGCCGTGAAGGCGGGAGGCCGAGGGAGGTCCAGAGCTTCCGTACGCCCTATGAATCATGTCCCTTGAGTTGATCAAAATGAATCGAGGTCTAATATTTTCGACAAAATTGTCTACAGTTTAACCCGGGTTGTTGTTTTTTTTCGTTGAAAAAGTTCCCGTACCATTCGATATGACACCACGGTGTGTTGTATCAAGTAAAAAACGGATGTGACATCTGTATCGTCATTTATTTCGTCTATCGGCAACTTCTTCACCGACTCTGGCGCCAGGACGCAGCCATGTTCCTCGATCCGCCTTGCCAGTTGATGATTGGCCGTTTTTCGAGCTGTAGGAGCGTTCACTCGCCCTCGACTGGCCATCGAGGGAGAATCTCGAGATTCTGGGCCTAACAAACGCGTCCTTTCTCTTCGTTACTCGATCCTTCCTCCCCTCCCCCTCCCCCCGTGTCTCTCTCCGTCTGTCTCCCCCCCCCCCCCTCCCTCCCTCCCTTCTCCCCCCCCCCTCTCTCTCTCTCTCTCTTTCTCTCTCTCTCTCTCTCTCTCTCTCTCTCTCTCTCTCTCTCTCTCTCTCTCTCTCGATCGTTCTCGAAATGCTTTCCATGTTGGGGCCCTACATGTGACTGTAAAGTCAGACGTAAGCGCCTGGGCGGTGTTTTGTGTTGTGTGCTATATTAATCTTTACAATCGTTTTTGTCGCAAAAGTGACTCCACCCTCCTCATCTCTTTGTTGGGTCAGGCCGCAAGCTGCTTCCACTGCACAGGGAAAAAATGCAGGTGGAGAAAGTCTCGCTCTAAAAACGCTCAGAACATCTCCGCATCAAAACGAAAG
>JAWQFJ010001891.1:44808-62308 GCA_034096865.1 Theodoxus fluviatilis | reverse complement strand
CGCCCGGACGCCCGGACGGATGAAACGGGTGAGTACATAGACTCACTTTTGCTTCACATGTGAGTCAAAAATAATGAATTCGATGGCCTTTTGCCTGAGTTTTTTTCACTCTGCTCAACAGTTCTTTAAAAAAAAACTGAGTTTGACAAATTTACTGACACTGTTTCACAAGCCAGTAAAATGGTTAAAAAAAGGCAACGAACTTAGGAAATTTATCAATTTCCCCGAATGAAACAGTAACTTTGCCAATATACTAGAATTTTTATAAAATTTGTAAATTTCATAGTTTTGTGTATTTACTGTAACATATACAACACTTGTAAAATAAAGTATTGAATTAAAAAAGAAAACAACTGCCGTCTCAACTTGTATACCCTCTGTGTGTGTGTGTGTGTGTGTGTGTGTGTGAGTGTCTGTGTGTGTGAGTGTGTGTGCGCGCGCGCGCGTGCGTGTGTGTGTGTTTCTTTCTCTCATGCAAGATCAAGTGTCGTTGAATTTCTGGAATCTTTACATCCAACACTCCTTTCGCCACCCCGAAAACACTCCTCACGAACACGCATGTAGCCTACTCAAGAAATCCCTATATCGTTTCACAAAGGTTATTTTTTTCTTTACCTTTTCCAGACAATAACCAATATTACTGTTCCCGGCTTTAATAGCAATATACAAAACAGTAAGGTCGACGTTTCGAGTTTACACTCTTTGTCAAGACAACAACACAAACAACACTTAACTTAGTGACAGGTGTGGGCGGGAGGAAATGAAGTTGTGAGGTGTAAGGGGAGGGGTATAATGAGGTGAACGAATTCCACTTTCGTGAGCGGGAACTAATGATAGTACGTGGAGGCGGATGCATGAGTCAAATTTCGTGGAGGAGGGTGAGGCAGTTGTTGATGGGGTGGGGTAGGGGGTAGGAGGGGGGTTGGGGGTTGAGGACATTTGGATCTTTGGTGTCAAGGAGAGAGATGAAGTAGTGTTCAGTTAGTTGCCTTTCTGTAGAGTCACCCTTCGCTTGCCAGAGGATGCATGCAGATGTTTGTGGGTGAGTGTGAGGGGCTGTTCAAATGTGATGCAACTGGTGTGGGTCTGTTGTGGCGCGTGTCGGCTAGGTGTTCTCTGCATCTGTTGTTCAGTGTCCGTTCTGTCTCTCCAACGTACAGAACTCCGGGGCACACAGAGCAGGAGATAGAGCACACACACACACACACCATCCCTCTCCTCCCACAACCATTCTATGCAATCCCTTCTCCCTTCCCTCACTCACATCCCAAAGTTTTCCCAGCCTCTCCTTCCCTATTTCTAACAGTTACAGAGGCAAGCCCACTTGCAACCATAGGACCCTGTCAACATGTGCCAGCATTTGATAGCACACGTGGCCTTTGCATCTACAAATGTGACGGCTATCGAATATTGGCACATTGGCACAACGTGCCTGAAGGTCATTTCATCTACCAACATCTGGGTAGAATTTGACCTTCCTGATGGCAACTCCAGTATGTGTGGCAAGTTTCATAACAGTAGTATCTGGTTTCTGATTACACCCTGGCAACAGAGAGAGAGAGAGAGAGAGAGAGAGAGAGAGAGAGAGAGAGAGAGAGAGAGAGAGAGAGAGAGAGAGAGATTGATTGATTGATTGAACTTTATTTTTCAAGGGAAATACATGAATTAGGCATAACTGCCTATCTTACATCCAGCCCTTGTTAAAACAAGAAAACAAACAAACAAATCCAATCCCATTCCCCAACCCTACCCACCCACCCACCCTCTATCCCACACAAAATTCACACAATAACACAGGTTACACTCAATTCATGAAAATACCACGTTGAAAATAGCCACAAAAGGAATTTAGAATAAGATGAAAGTATCTAGGATGACTGCATAAGAAAAGTATGTAGTTTCAGTTTAAATTTCTCTAAAGATTTCACAATTTTTAGAGAATTGGATAGTGTGTTCCACATAGTAGCCCCTGAATAAGATAGGCTATGTTTAAACAAATCAATCCTAGGTTGTGGTATTATAAAGATATGTACACGGATATTTGAATGTTGGAATAAGTTTATCAAATAATCAGGCACATCATAATCATTAATTTTTTTCATTAAGACACATTTATTGAATTGTAAATGCTTATGAAAAGGCAATATGTTAAGTTCCTTCATTTTGTCATTTGTAGATAGTGAACTATCAGTTATCATAAGCTTAGAAGCTCTTCGATACAATGACTTCAGCCTTTTCAAGTTAGCGTCACTACAGCCATCCCAAATTGTTGATGCATAATTAATGTGAGAGAGAGAGAGAGAGAGAGAGAGAGAGCCTTCTATATGTGTAGAGACAAGCATAATGTTGAATGTTCTGTACTAAACCTAAGAAGTGATAAGGACACAAAACCAATGTGTCTAGCCTCTTCTTAGAGGAACTGTCCATAGGGGAAGAAGAAGACCAACATCAACCCAAAATAATTTATTTAAACCTCGATAACAACAAGCATGTGACATTCTGATCCCACAGTTTAAACCCAAGTACAAACCAGTCACCCATCAATCCCTCAAAATATGCTGGAAGCAGACTGCCTTCAATGCAAACTACTAACTAAAGCCTCTTTGAAATGGCGAACACTCAACTCAGTCTGACAAAGATAACCCAAGGAAGGCAAAACAAACAAGGATAATGATAATAATAACATATTGACAAATTGCCACAAACACTGTTTTGCACTCTATACGAAGGGCTATTTGCTGGCTATAAATATATCAAATACTGGTAGGAAGTAAGCATTTATTAATCTATTTGTCTTAAATCATGAAGTGAAAAGCAATAAATACCTATTTCATTTAGATATTGGGTTGGATTTTAAATTGTTTTATCAATGCAGCTATGGAATTTATTAAAATAAATAAAACTACTTCCCTGACTTGATAAATTTGATTAATTAAAGCAGTAAGCACTTGGAAGTTTAAGGGTCGTGGACGGTCAGAAAATAAACTCCACATGCAAAATTACCTTCTTTTCTCTGATACAACCATAATTTCATACTTCACATTTCCATCATCATATTAGCAAAGGACACATGCCAACAAAAATTGGCACTACTGATTACATTATCTGGTCCTGATGGCAAACATCCTCTGGCACATCTCTCTCTAACACACACACATACACACACACACACACGCATGCATGCATGCACGCACGCATGCACACACACACACACACGCACACATTGGTCCCAAATTTATCAAATTTATCCTTACTCAACACAAGTCTCTCCCACCACAGAGGCAGCTGGATATTCCCCTCTGTCAACACCGAGTCCAAGAGGAAAAGAGATGGGTTTTTATGGAGCGAAGTTTTCACGTTGGGTTCACACAGCACACAAAACAAGAAACATTGCTGCCCCAGTGACAGCATGGCAGAGTGCATGGAAGTGGCAGTTCATGCCACACACAAATCAAATCCAACCCAAAGCACGCAACCAACACTTCATCATGAAACATGTACTGCACGATGAAACTGGCAGTGAGGAGAAAGATTAACACTATCATTCAATGTCAATATGTTTACACATGACAAATTTGACTATTAAAAAAACTAACCATATAAACAAGCAGGCAATATCTGTATGGACAAACAAATAAACAGGTCATCATCTTCAACAGGCAAACAAGAATATCCACTAAAATTGCAACATAAGAAAGCAAGAACACAAAGATGAAAAACAGTCAACTCAATTCATTACAAGCCACAACCATGCTGATGTCCCATCGTGTAGTACAGAATGCTACGCACTTGTAGATTGCACTAGTGATAACACCTGGGCAGCAAGCAGTCTTTCCACACAAAGGCCAGGAAAGACAGAAAATTGGGGGTGGGGGTGGGAAGGTGGGGTTTGGGGGCATGGGTGTGCTAAATACAAGTATGCAAGATAACATGAACACAGCAAATGCTGCCTTTTCCCACAATTTCACAATTGTGGTGGGAGACATCATTTTCAAATGAAACTAAAGCTAGCAAGAACTAGGTCAAAAGAAACCAAAACTACCACTGTAGAAATTAATTCTACTAAAGCAGAGTGGTGACTTGGGAAATAGTTGTGAGTGTTAGACACACAGGGCGCTCGCTCCACATGCAAAGCAAGCTGGGCATTCTTTACTACACCATGTCAAAATTCTGCAAAATTATTGACTACTGGATGCATTTTGCAAAACACAAACACATAAATACTCTGCTCCAATCATTGATGATACAATTTGTATATCTACAGTTTCAAGCCACCACATAATATAACTGATCCTGCGAAGATGCCAGAGACTCACTACAAAAGTAATGCAAAATGAGATTCTGGAGATTCTATGCAGCAAAAACCACTGAAATCCACCGAGTTTCTACTCCTCTTCTAGTTCTACACAACGAAATTGCTAGAAGGAGAACATTGACTTTCTTCAGCTATGTAAAGTCTAGTAGCGGAATGACAGTTGCCTTATCTACTGCTTGTCTACACTCACTTTTCAAATGCACAGCAACACGGGATATTCAGCCTTTAGGAAATGCACAGCCACAGTTACAGATGCTCAAGAATCTGTTCCAATGAAATGTCATGGTACTTGGTGTGTCTGTCATTTGTCAGTAAAAGAAGGCTACAGTTTTCTACTAGAAGTCAGAGGAAACAAACCAAACACTGAACCAATGGTAATAAAAACAAAATAAACAAGAAGGGCAAAGCCCACACAACTCACATGCTGAGAGGATGTGAAAAATTGCTGTATTTTAGACAACATTTACGACCCCCGCGACCTTGAACTTGAAGCAAGGTCAAGTCACTATGTATGTTTTTTGACGCCTCGTCATCATACACTATCATGCCAAATTGGGTGTTGGTAGACTTAATAATCTCCGAGAAAAATCCAACGTTAAAGTTTTTTATGGACGCCCGGACGCCCGGACGGATGACATAGACTTACTTTTGCTTCGCATGTGAGTCAAAAAAACAAAAAATGCAGTTACAGGGAATGATGATTCCATTAACACTAGTGAGGAGAATTCTGAAGGTGCCATTTCTTTACGGAAACTTTCCACAAGTTCCTGTATGCTGTATTTATGCGTCCTTTGGCTTTGGGCTATATTATTTGGTTTCATTCCAGCACCATTTCTACATTCCAGGGATAGCATTAAGATAGCAGCAGATGAATGCATCACAGTCAGCCTTCTATCACTGTCCTCCTCAATTGCAGTTGTAGGCAAGTGATTGTTTCACTGCACACAAGAATTTCTTAAGATCCACACAGTCATGAACTCTGTACTTGTCACTCGCTAGTGCTTCCACACGATGTCTCATAATGCTACACTCAGACTTCCTGCCATTCCCATGCCGCCCCTTGCCCAGCCCTCCAGTTTTCCCACTCTCATTGTTGTAAATTCAGCAACCCTGTTGAGAAAAACAGCCAGCTCTGCTCCAGGAGGCTCTGTGGCCACTTGGTTGGCGCTTGCGGCTAGTGGGTGTTGCGCTTGCGGCTAGTGGGTGTTGCGTTTGGAGCTGCGTGGTTCCAAAGTGCACCCTAGAGCAAGGTGCAACTCACATGGTTTCTCCCCACCTGTGAGTACAACCAGGTACCTGTGAGTACAACCAGGAACCTGTGAGTACAACCAGGAACCTGTGAGTACAACCAGGAACCTGTGAGTACAACCAGGTACCTGTGAGTACAACCAGGTACCTGTGAGTACAACCAGGTACCTGTGAGTACAACCAGGTACCTGTGAGTACAACCAGGTACCTGTGAGTACAACCAGGAACCTGTGAGTACAACCAGGAACCTGTGAGTACAACCAGGAACCTGTGAGTACAACCAGGTACCTGTGAGTACAACCAGGTACCTGTGAGTACAACCAGGTACCTGTGAGTACAACCAGGTACCTGTGAGTACAACCAGGTACCTGTGAGTACAACCAGGTACCTGTGAGTACAACCAGGTACCTGTGAGGGCATGCAGTGGTGTGATTAACTCTTGCATGCAGCCATGAGCCAGCTTCGGGTCGGAATGCTTCACAGCAAGTGGAGTTGGTGTTCACACCTGACTATGTGCGTCTTGTCTGTCACTGTGTTGGTTGTCAGGTGCCAGGGAAGGTTTGATCATGCGGCCCAGTGATTAAGGGGCAAGGTGTAAAGCAGTTTGATACCCAGACAAGGGTGATAAATTGCTACATAAAACCACACCTTTACACTTACCTTAGAACCAGTCTGGGAGGGAAACAGGTAGTTACAGGAGTGGCAGAAGAGGATGGACACAATTGGTATGGGACTTTTATATGCTTACCACACTGGAGCTACACTGTGGACAAGGAAAACCGGGAAAGAGGTGAAAGAGACAGAGTGGGAAGGGGCAAGGGTCTAAAGGTGTTTAAGGGTGAAATGCTGGCATGCGGTACACGGTTGACGTGGCTTTTCCTGGGAGACATCCCCCTGGCCTTTCCAAACAAAGACTAGAGTTCAATTTACCAAAGCCATGAAGAAAGATTAAGAATTTAGCTTGGGCTATAAACATAACAATAAAGCATACTGCACACAGAAAAGTAAATATAGATAAATATATAGCTTGTAGCCACTAGCTCACACAGGTGTTTGGACATTCAGGGCTCAGCACTTGTTAGTGGCCAATTTAGATGAGCTGTACTAAATTCTCCAGTCTCCATCAATCCACCTTCACAGGGGACAGCTTCTGTCCCCTCTGTTCCCCAACCAACATGCATCCCACTCCAGTTATCTCACCTCTCTATCTAACACTCCATTATAAGCTGCTATCATGACAACAACAATGGTCAACTGAATTCATAACTTCCCTTCCAGAAAAAAAGCAATGCATGCAGCAAACATTATTTCCCAGTTTTAAGTTTCCTTTAATCACTGCAGGATACTTGTGTGATTTGGCAACTAGATTCACAGCAAATTGCATAGATTAAAGACATAACTGATTGTCTACAAGTTGAGGTGAGAGCAAGCTAAATGATATATTAATAGATGCAGCAATGCAAACTAGGAAGAGTGCCATCCAAAATTACCATATTCATGCATGGACAATACAAACTTAAATCATGCACAGATCCTTATCAACCACAGCATGTCACACATGCACGTGATCCAAATCTTCCTCTGAATGATGCTCTTTTGAGGTGATGGACTATGATTGTCATAAACAATTTGCATAATTTCACAATTTTTACCAATTCAAATATCTCCTCACCATAGAAATAGACAAATGTTTAACACACACTAGAATCAACATTTTTATCAGAAAGACTTGAGCACGATTGGACAACATGATGAAACAAAGTTAAACGATAGAATTCAAGGTACTGGCTAAATTGATAATAAATATGTGTATATAAATATATATATTGCATTTGTCTTTCACATTCCAGAGCAAGAAAAACAGAGGAACTTCTGGCTTCATATTTCTATTGCAACGGTTAAGGTAGAGCTCATTTGTACCATCCCCTGCTCACCAGAAATCAAACCACAAACTTGCTGAAAAAGAGTCCCACATATCATGCTACAGTCACACAGATTATCACTGCTGCAGCTAACCTCTTCACAAGTGCTGGTGAAGAAAAAGTGCACTCTAAGTATTCAGCCGAAAATACAAACCAACAGCCCCAGTGGATCACTAGTAAGATTTTCAAAACTAGAGCTAAAAGTTTGCATCATACGCAAGGCAAGCATTGTAAGCCACCCTAAAACTGAGCATTACACCAGATATGTCTCCTACAAAAAGCATTAGTGGTGGTGGAACTCATACCTACAGCCTGTGCACAAAGTACACTGCAACGTGCCAAACCATGACCATCCATCCCTCTGCAGCGGAGTGTTTGTGCTTTGGTACATATTGGATAAACACTGACATATCAAAGTGCAACCCCAATTTGACAAAAAGACAGTAGAGACACTATCATAGCTTATGACAATACCTCATATGTCCCAAAAATACTGCATGATGTGCAATAAGCTCCAACCACTGTAGTTCATGGGTGGCCATTCCAAAAGCACGTCAGTTGTTAAGTCATGGGGTGCATGGATTATCACATATGAAAACAAGCCACTTCATCCTCCAAAAATGGTCTGTACTTATGGAAAAGTACCAAGAAGTACAAAAATATAACACCTCCACCCACCACATCAAATCCCAGTCTCCCCACAAGAAGACACTGTATTTTTCCACCGTATCAAATATGGCATTCATGCTTTCAGCTTTTCCTTTACAATATTATGTTGACATGTCATAATAAGTCTTGAATGATTTTCCCACAGTGCATCAGAATAAATGGTATCAAGTGTAGGCCTTCTACTATTTGATATGCAAATACATCTAACAAGTTTTGTTAATAAAAATTTTTCTCATCTATTTGTTTTTCTTTGAAATGTTTTTCTTTTTTCTTCAATCCTATGCAAAATCAATCAAAAAGAAAATTATCCTGGGTGGAGCCCTACCTTTCCATTTGGGCTACACTAGCCAGACTAGTATGTAAATGATAAAGAAAAAACACACCATAAAACCAGTTGTGGTAACAGCAACATAGCCAAAACAAATGTGTGTGTGTGTGTGTGTGTGTGTGTGTGTGTGTGTGTGTGTGTGTGTGTGTGTGTGTGTGTGTGTGTGTGTGTGTGTGTGTGTGCATGTGTTTGGTACTAAACTGTAAAAAAAGTTATTTGTAAAAATATTTTCTATGAAAGAGGCGTCAGACTGAGCATGAATCAAGTTTCTCTTTTGGTGCCGACACTTTTACAAATGCAAATAGTGGATTCCCTGAGAGCTCGTGATCAGGGAAGATGGGACAGCATGCATATCTTTTTTTAACAATTGAACAAAAAGTTTAAGGTCGGCAGATGAATAAAATACAGTTGGTCACGTTACTGTAACCACAACTATATATTTTTTGTCTAAGAATTTCAGGAGGGCATTTTGTGCTCAGTCTCACAAGCAGAAGTAACACCAGAAATCTTTGATGAAGGTGGTCAAGCCATTGCAGCTTTTAGGCAGGAAAAAGGGTGGAATCAAGGACGCAGAGACTTGAGCACTCACTCCAAGGCTGGCCAATTCAGCAGGTGGGTATAGCACTGCTTAGGTTCACATGGGGGAGGGTTGAGTCTGTGCAGCTGGAAGACATTTCAACTCAGACCAACCTTGAACTTTTAGTCTTGGCTCTCCTCCTCATAGTCTGCTCTTAGTCTTGGCTCTCCTCCTCATAGTCTGCTCTTAGTCTTGGCTCTCCTTCTCATGGTCTGCTACCTGCCTGATGACCAAGTGTGAGAACAGCTTTTGTTGGGTGATGCCAAGAAGAGCACACCAAGCACATTCTTGAAATGTGAAATGGAGCCTGATGCAGTGCTTAATAACTGGCCATCTGATGGTGGGATATAAGTTTCACAATTAGGAAACAACTGAGCACAACAATACCAGACCGACAGAGTAGTAGACTGTGCAAGTATTCATAAGGAAAATTTCAATCACACAGATGAACAAAAATAAGCCCATCATAAAAGACAGCTGAATCTAAGAAAAGCAACTGATTATCTCTGCAAAAGAAGTAAATAGACAAAAACCAAATCAGTCACAATACTTAAAGAAGCAGCTATTTTCCTTTTGTTGTCTTATACATGTCCAGAAAATCCTGCTGCTGACAGATAAATAAACTTTTTAACCACAGACATCAGTGAAATGACATAAAAAAGAACAGAAAGAAGTACTAGTTTCTCTTGTCACAGAAATGACCAGAAAATAATAAAGCTGATACTTTACTGAGAGACTTCATATTGGGAACTGGAAGTGGAAACAGACAGACAGATATACAGGTACACAGACAGACTAACTGACCTATGGATAGTGGGAGAAACTGAGAAACTGAGAGCAAGCAGCAAAAGCTAAAATCTGCAATAATAAGCCTGCAATGAGCTTCATGAAATGACCAACAGACCAATCAGATCAAGCCTTCCTTGCTGCTGAGGAGATCAAGAAAGATGGTCAAGAAGCCGAAACCCCCATGGCTCCTGCATAGCTTGGTGCCAACAAGCAGGCATTCAGAACCTCCTGCCTCACCTGTTTAGAGTTCTTGACATGATTTTTTTGTACATTCTCAAGAAGTGATTTCTCTGAATCATAAATTCAGCTACTACAATATATGTTCATATTACAAAACTACCCACGAAATCCTCATAAAAGTATATCCCCATCTTGCATAATCCACCAACCCCACAAAAGTTCATTTCTTAATAACAGCAACAACAATCAGCAGGAAAATATTTCTATCATTGCAACAAACGGCTGTATGGTGGAATGGCTTTTAGCAGTGCCAAACAGTTTTCAATCTACCTGCACTTCACATTCATCCCTTAAATACTTGATGATTTGGGAGGTAGTGATTTGACCTCAAACTTGCTGTATATGTACACTGCCAGAATAACCAAGCTAGCACCAACTGTGAACTGAATGGAGAGCCTGAAATCAAAGAAGTACATGGAAGCAATACAGGACACCACAATAGCAGCTGATGTGGCAAAGCCTTTCAGGATGTTGTCAGCATACTTGACCACAACTGCCACCATGAGGCCCCCAAAGCTCTGCAGGCAGACGACAAACCACACAACCCAGTCGTAGCCCACAAAGAAGCCCTTCTCAGTGACCGTGGCACCATCCTTGATCTCCATCGTGACAAATCCGATGATGGCCCCAAGAACACCCAGCTGGACGTTCCTCAGCCAGACTGACTGTGAGGTTCCCTTAAGGATCTTCTCGAAGTAGACACCAGCAAAGCCAGACAAGAAACAGGAGACAATCACTGCGGCCACGCCTATCCAGGGTTTCTGTGCTGTGGCCACTGCCCCTGCCTTGGAGGTGTCTGGCTGCATCTGGACAATGGAGACACCCACAAAGAGGATGACTAGTGAGATCCACTGTAGCTTGCTCAGCTCCTTCCTTAACATCAGCACTGAGAAGATGGCTGTGGTCAGGATCTTGAGCTGGTATGTCACCTGGCAGGGAGACAGGGAAAATGTATGTCAAAACTGTAGGTAACCTCTCCACTGAGAATTAACAGAGTAGCAGATGTAAGTGCTCATGCATTTGTTACATTCAGCAACTGATAGCAAAGGCAGCAACTTACTTGAAGAAATTGATTGACCTGACCTTTGTCAGGATGATACATTCAATCGGACCTAACTTCCAGTAAGTGTGCAAAATGTCAGTGAAATCCGTCCAGCAGTTTTTGAGAAATCAACCGTTAAGTCGGGACAAACAGACACACACACACACACACACAGACAGATAAAGTCTGTAGGACCTCCAGTAAACCTGGAGGGATAAAGACCGATTGCAGATTTGATGCGCTGGTTGTCCTCTTATTGAAGTCACTGATTTTTTAAAGTCAAAGCAACTGGCAAAAATATTGCACCTACTGATGAAGGAAAACGTTTTAAGGGTATTTGTGTATTGATGCAGTTTGTTTTTCATAGTTTAGATGCATAAAACATGATTTCAAACACAAGTGGTTGAACCGGAAGTTGTGACTCGAAGCCTTTCTGTCGTCTGCTACACTGTTTCCACAGAACTCAGCTAGTTGCAACTTGCAGCTAAAACATTCATTTTTAAAAATTATTTCAGTTCCCCATATTAGATTGAGTTACAGTATGGGTTGATAGCATTTACAAAGTATGTTTTTTGTTTTGTTTTAGAGGATGATGTTCAGTTGGAGCAGATGAGAAAGTACCTGAGTTGTTGTGGAAGAGGCCGCCGCCCCAAATTGGACCAACAACCCCTCACAGGAAAGTTGTTACTACAACTGGAACTGCTGCGTCACAGGTAAATAAACTTCATTCAAAAATATAAGTATTGAAGAATGTAACACTTCCAGGAGATGGTCAAGGGGTGTCATTTCAGTGTTTTTAAGTCAAAAAGACTCGAATGATGATCCGACCAGATGCGACGCGCGCGTTGCATCTCCCTTTCAGACCGGATGCGACGCGAACGTCGCATTTGACAGTGGTTGTGCCTCCATCGCATAGACTAAAATAGCTATTGATATCACATGATTACTGCTAGACATGCTGATAGCAGAGTCAAAATGCCTCCATTCAGCATTTACAGATTGAAAATTGAGCAAGTAGGAGTGGAGAATTTTTTTTTTATCCGTTAGGTTTTGAAAAAAAGTTTATTTGTTGCCGAAAATCCGCGTGGCATTTGATAGTACTCCACTCCGATCGCTGTTCTAAAAATAGTCTTTGATATCACATGACAGGCACTAGGCATGCTGGAAAGCTTAGTGCATCCGCTTTCTTTCAGCACTTACAGATCAAAAATCGAGCAAGTAGGAACTGAAATTTTATTTTTCTTTCACTTGAGTTTTGAAAAAAGAATGGAGTTGCTGATCGAACATCGGTATTAAATTTGGTGGAGCATACTTCCATCGCATTTCCTAAATTTAGTCACAGATGTGACGTGGCATATACTAAGCATTCTGGGTAGCCAAATAAACACACTTCCTTCCCATGTTTATGGAGTGAAAATCGAGTGATTACAAGCGGAGAAACGATCGTTTTTGTGGAGAGATCTGATCTCGCGCAACATGGTTGACGATCCTGCAGCGATCAGTGAAGGGAGTGATATATATCAAAGCTGATTCAGATGAGGAGTTCGAAGCACTTTCGGGAGACTACTGTAGCGATCATTTGGGTGCAGAACAGTCGCAGGAGTGGCTTGAGTTTCTGGAGGAGGAGGATGTCGAAAAGGAGTTCGAAGGATTCCAGGGAGAGTGGAAGTATGAGAACTTTAGACCACACCTCCACCATGATTTTCTTAGAAAGACTGGCCTGAAAACTTCTCTGGCTGGTTCAAAACCGCTGGAGGCTTTCTCCAAAATCTTTGATGATGCCATGTGATTTGTGACCAAGACAAGTATTGCATGCACTCATTTTGAAGGTACCCTGATATTTTGCAGACTTTAAGCTTTCAAGCAGTGTTTGAATCTTGTGAATATGTTGAATATAAGTTGAGTTATATACCTTTTTGTTGGCAATAGCTTTCAAATGCCGAAAGGACAAATTTATTAGATTTTACATATGTGTACATTATCTGTCATAATATTTTGCCAACTGCTCTGATTCTTTTGAAATTTTAATTGCAAATGTGAAATGAATCAGCTTCAAGACTATGTAAAGTTTTTACCGTTTCAATGAGAATAAGTTGAGTTGAAGTGTATTTTGGAGCCAAAAAATTCTGTGTTCTTGAAAATTTTTCACTTTTGTCAGCTTTCCAATTTTTTAAAGGAAACTTTTGTACTCTAGGAGCTGCAGTCATGATGTAGTGGAGTAGATTATTTTTTTACCTTTCTAATAGTTTTTAGATATTGTTTCTAGGATGTGTGGAAGATAAGAAATAATTTTTTGAATAAAAGATGTCAAGTTTTTTTTCTCCGGAAAAACCCTCAGGTTTTAGAGAGGCTTTTTCATCACGCACTGTAGGTCGTAATGGGTTAAAGTATTGAATTTGAATGTTTGTGGCATTTTGTGTCCATAAACTACAGGCCAAATATGAATACTCAGACTGCCATAGTTCTGAAGATATCAGTCTTTACAATGAAATTTACTTAAAAACTGCCTATTTCCGTCGTGGAAATTGAGGATTTGGTCAATTTTGAAGCCCTATAACTTTTTTCCCCACTAAAGTGTATTGCTAACAAGAAGGGCAAAGCCCATACGACTCACATGCTTGACCTTGACCTTTATATGACCTTGACCTTCAGGTGACCTTCAAGGTCAAGGTCAAACAACTAAGCCTACCAATGACATCATACACAAAGAAATGCTTTACACATTTTTCCTACCAAAATACATGTGACCTTGACCCAAGGTCAAGGTCATCCAAGGTCATGCAACACAAAGCTGTTAATTCAAGACATAGGAAGCACAATGGTGATTATTGGCACTTTCTACCATGAGATATAGTCACTTTTAGTGGTTCACTACCACATTTTGGTCACATTTCATAAGGGTCAAAGTGACCTTGACCTTGATGATATGTGACCAAATGTGTCTCATGATGAAAGTATAACATGTGCCCCACATAATTATTCAGTTTGAAACAGTTATCTTCCATAGTTCAGGGTCAAGGTCACTTCAAAATATGTATACATTCCAACTTTGAAGAGCTCCTGTGACCTTGACCTTGAAGCAAGGTCAACCAAACTGGTATCAAAAGATAGGGCTTGCTTTGACCTATATACCACTTGTAGCTAAGGTCGCCATTCTCAATAACGTGGGAGAAAATTGGGAAAATGTGAAAAATGACTGTTTTTGAGACCACATTTATGGCTCCTGTGACCTTGACCTTGAAGCAAGGTCAAGTCACTATGTATGTTTTTTGAGGCCTTGTCATCATACACCATCATGCCACATTTGGTGTTGATAGACTTAATAGTCTCCGAGAAAAATCCAACGTTTAAGTTTTTTACGCCCGGACGGACGGACGGCTGAGTAGAGAGACTCACTTTTGCTTCGCATGTGAGTAAAAAAAAAAGGCTTAATATATATGTACATCGAGGTGTGAAAATGGATGTTGAGACCTCTGTGTTCCTTATTATTAGAACTACAGACCTGTAAACATGCCTCCCCCCCCCCCCCCCGGGCAATATTCATGCTCCTGTGAAGTCATTTTGAAGCCCTTTTGGCATGATATCTCTGCTTTATCCTTCCTGCACGCATGTTTCTTACTGCAGATTCGTACTGGCAGCAACTTCTATTTTAAGAATATGTCAATATCTGAACTGTGCTGTATTAGTAACTATTAGTGCAAACAATGATAAATTTGTTAAATTGCTGAAATCTTTGTTTATTTTGGCCTTCGCTCAGGGTCGCGACTTTGATGAGCAATATCTCGGGAACTAATAAAGCTAGCCACTTACTTTTTTTCTTGTTTTTGTTACCACTTTCCATAAAAACATATTTCATAAACTAAAGCACAAATCTAATTTTTGACTGCCGGTACCTACTACTAACACCTCTGACAATGACGCAATAGAGTGGCAGGGAGGGCCAGTGCTGGCTGTCTGCAAGGAAAGGCTGGGGTCACCTGGAAAGTAGCAGCGTCCAGGTTGGAGACAGCGACATAGAGGAGGTTGTTCTGGATGACATAGATGATGGAGGGCACAGACACCTTCAGACAGTCTAGGGGCTGCTGTATGATGTCTGCATGCAGGCTCTGCAGCCACTGGCGCACACTGCCCTCTTGGAAGAGGATGATGGCCAGGGAGGATGTGAACTTGAGAATCTCTGACAAGATGACTGCTGTGGTGGACAGGAACATGTCCCCTGGTCGTGTCCGCACATAGCGCATGACCAAAATGAGGACAGCATTCTGCAGGGTCAGGCACACCAGGCTCATGTACTTGAGCTGTTGGTTGGTCTTGGCAACTTCTGGAAATACAGCAGTCAATGGATGTATGGATGTGGATAACTAAATAAAAAAGAGATTATTTTACTTTTTAGGCATTATAAAAAGAAGAAGTTGTGGTTATGGTAAAACAACTACCTCTCTTTTTATTCTGCCAACCTTATACTTTTTTTAGCAATCGTGAAAATAAATAAATAAATAAATACATAAAGAAACAAACAAATAAATATATTAAAAACAGTTAAAATAATTAATTGAAAGTAAACAACTCTCCGCTGTCATGAAAGAAAATATATGCTATTCTTCTGTATGCCTTTCATATATGTGGAGGTTTCAGACTGCAGATCTATATAAAGGACTAGATTGTATACATGACATTAAGGACTAGATTGTATACATGACATTTCTTTAAACACACACATAAATGTGAAGTCTCAATCTGACCTCCTTGGGAAAAAAAAGTAAGTTCAGGCCTATCAACCTCCACTACTTTTTGTGTGTGCGTGTGTGTGTGTGTGTGTGTGTGTGTGTGTGTGTGTGTGTGTGTGTGCGTGTGTGTGTGTGTGTGTGTGTGTGTGCGCGTGCGCATGTGAAAAATGATACATTGATCCATTCAACCAATCAATAACGGAAGGAACAAAGAAATAATAAGTCATTTATTACTGGCAAATAATGTCTAAATGCACACATACATTTTATTAAAATTAAACAATATGGATTGGAACAACTCAAATACTTCTTCATAATATTCTCCTTGGATAACACAAGGCACTAGGCAGACAAAAGGTTTTCAAAAATCTTGCCATTATCATGATTATGCCAAATTCCCTTTGGATGACCTGAGACGTTCTTAACTTTCACATTTCTAAAAGTAAAACTAGTAGAGCTTACACTGAAAAATAAATTCAATGAGAGAATGAAAACTGAGCTTACACATAGAATTCAGGAAATGTTCATTACCGTAAGAATGAAAAAAGTCACCAAGATGTATAGCATGGTTTACAGTTGTATTGCAGTGGCAAGAGGTCTTCACAATTGCATAACACTGTCTTGTAGATTGAATGCAAAAAAACAAGTATAATTATTTCTCACATATTTAACACTAATTCACTTGTATCTAATTTGTGTGTGTATGTATGTGTGTGTGTGTGTGTGTGTGTGTGTGTGTGTGTATGTGTGTATGTGTGTGTGTGTGTGTGTGTGTTTCTGTGCATGTCATTTATCAGATAATTGTACCATGACAACAACTGCCACATCTGTTTTGCATGAACAAGATGAAAATCACACTTATCATACCAAAAGAATTACTTGTTGATGTCAAGTTAAAGTACCCTGTCATTAGCATAAGCCCTTGCGTGCACACTAGTTCCAATACAGGTATGGTGCCATCACTTGGCTATAAAAAAGAAGAAGCAGCTGTAGTTACTGTAACCCAACCAACTAAACTTTTTCTGCTGACCTTACACCTTTTTCGGTTTTGATAATGCAAAAACCCAATAAAAGGACAGAAAAAAAGAAGGCAAATTGATGTTCAACAATGAACTGTGTACCATCCCATTTTCTCTGCCCTATGAGTATGAGCACTCAGGAAATCTACTATTTAAGTTTTAAAAGTGTTTTCAATGAAAGAAGTTTGGTTTATACATGTGCAATCTGGCCTCTTCTAAAACCAAAGGGAAAAAAGTTCAGGCTGACCTCTACACACATACTTTTTCCCCCCATGTTACCATAACCACAATCCCCACCCCACCCCACCTCCTATCCCCCCCCCCCCCCCCCCCCCCCCCCCCCCCCCCCCCCCCCCAAAAATCTGCTATGCAGTAGTGCCACTTTAAACTTGTGTCAAATAAGAGAAAATGCAATGTGGAGATTACCAAGAGAACGTTGGCTTTTCCCCTGCCCTAAAACTTCAATGTTCTGGCAATGGGCCTAAAATAGATTTTCACACTTGCCATAAAAAAAAAATTCTTTCCATACAGGTGAAAAAGGTTGCCTGATCTTATCAAATCATCTGGGTTATCACGTACAGCCATCAAGTTTCTGTCATCAACATTCAACATGGAATTATAAGG